>BGPR01022919.1:4900-24813 GCA_013235015.1 Araneus ventricosus | reverse complement strand
GACGAGATTTCCGTGTTCTCAATCTGTCACTAGCAGGACGGGAATGGGAGGGAAATATGCCTAAAATCTCGTCCTCAGCGCCCGTCATTCTTATTCTCAACTACAAGTGTAAACAGAGCTGTTTAGGCAGAATTGGACATGAATGCTTAATGCCCTGTCAACTTCAAGTGCCGTGCCCACCGGTACAGAAAGAATCTCCACGTGGAAGAAAAAATGGTCAAAACAAAGAAGAAAAGATTTTACGTTGTTTACACGCGGCAGAGCTCGGTTTTTGTAGCTTTGTTAAGGGTTTTGCCTTTATTCAGAGTCAGAAAAGGCTTTCAACATTCTGGAATAGACTTTACTTGATTCTTTGTGAAGTAAAAAACAAAAGCTGCTGTGCAACGTTTCAACATTGTTTTTCTGAAGTCAACTGGTGGAAATCGTAAATGACAAATCAGCAGTATAGGCTGAGAGTTTAAGTGTTATCACCTCTTGGACAGCTAGCTGGACACGAAATGTCGGCTTGTTCACAGAACGTAAATGGAATAATTAAATTCCCGTGTATAAACAATCATTGAAGAAATTAATGCGATTTCTTTTGTCTGTTACGAAGTGTTATGTACCAAATGCCAAATATTTCAAACACAAAATTATATTTTTAAAAAATTTGGTTCCACAAGATATTATATACATTCGTTAATATTTTTAATCTTTTGATTCTTCAGTGTAAAATAATAAATATCGTCAAGGAACTGACTATTTATTTTAGTCATACGTCTTGAGTTTATAAATATATCTTCAAATAATTTAACGATTCAATCGGGAAAGTATGGGTGACGTTCATCCAGGGCCTATTATTCTGAAAACATGTCAAATATAATATAACCCTTAGCAATGTAGTTTTCTGACCCATCTAATTAGAAGACCCCCATCTGTTTAGGGAATATGTTATCGTATTCATTCAACCAAGACCTCATGGAACGCTTGAGATGTTAATAGATTACAGTCATTTTTGTATCGAATGATAATGTCTATGAATGAGTTAATTTTAGATTATAGATGTGAAAATGTCATAATTCGTTGCGCGAACTGAGCTCGGAATACACTGATAATGGGTTAATTAAACATGAAATCTGTAATGAACAGCAATTTTACTAAACATTCAGTATATATTTACTTTAATGCGGAAAAAGTTATGGATTTTCTGCCTCTGCCTTCGATCTTTTCATATGCTTTCATAGCATGGCAAGTTTAGTTTTTTTGCTTCGCCGCCTACTGAAGAAACTCGAATATGCACATTAAAACGAAGTCTCTTTCCTTTTACCGAATGAGTTCAAAATTCCCACATATTTACAATTTTATTGTAAAAGATCACATACCAAATTTCATTATCCAGCTCGATGCTGTTTTGAGTTATAATGTTTAGATATGCATGGAATCGGTACATACAGTTTATAAACTGCCAAAATACTATTTGATATAGATCTATAGTTTTGATCATTATCAGTTATTCTACAGAGAAAGAAACCCACCAGACAAAGACAAGGTGACTTTGAAGGAAACTCAAGGGGACCTCTCCATTCTAATCATCTGCTTATCCGAATTATATTAAGATAGAGACTGATATCTATATTAATGCGGAAGGGCACCTGCATGGTGTACCCTATTGTTACGAAAATCGTTCGGTGTGTGTACGGTGAAAAGAGCCCAACAAGCAGGATAATGGAGAACGACGCTTTATTCTCGAATATTTTGAAAAACACGAAGTATAGGCAACAGAAAACACAGCACTTGCATAAATTAACAACACCAGCAGACAGCAAATCACGAACAATAACAGTAATAGCACGAACAACAGCGCTCAGCGTCTAACAGCTGACCAATTTGCAAAGCGAACAAGTCTCCAAAGAGATTCTTCGAACTCCGAAGACGTTCAAAGACGATTAACACACATTACTCTTCTCTGTGGTCCGAGAACGGTCCTTGAGTAGTCTCCCCGACAGGCCGTGACTTCACATGGAATCATTTCGATAAATCCGGATCTCGGCCCCTAATAGAGATATCAAGAAAATTCCAGTACTTTTGAGAACACACTTTTTGTCTCCAAAGTCGCCAAGTTTGTCTCCAGGTCGGGATCGATGACTCTATACTCCCGGTATTCCCATACATACCCTGTAGAACTTCCTTCCCAACCATAAGACTAACATTGCTGGAAAGCGCCTTTCCATGTTCGTAACAATATTCATACCAGAATTATAAGTTGCCTACTATTATGCAGATTAATCGAGACCTTTTATTTATAAAAATGTGCTACACTAATTCTGAGAAACTTAACTGTAAGAATGAAAAAAATATTGAATTAATTAATTTGAATCGTGAAGCTAATGTATGTAGAGTGTCTCCTCGGCTTAAGATCAAGTTCCATTTCGATTCATAGGGCGTAAATGAAACTGGTCGCAAGTTGGATTTATATTTTTCAACACTATTTTCCTTTAACTCTTTCTAAGGCAGTGGTATTAAGTATACTTAATACCAAATTCATCAATTTTTAAGGTTGGCCTTCTAGTAAAAGGTTTTGATGAAACACACACCCAGATGTTCCGATTTCTGATTTCGAACCATAATGAAGTGTCTTGACTAGCTAATTAATTAATAATTAATAAAAATTTACAAATAATTAATGCCATCCAATGAGCTAAAATTATTAAGCTAATTAAGCTGAAATTATTTTCTTAAATTAATCTCAATCCCAAAGTTATTTTATTATATCTCTACCAGGAAGAAAGGACCTTTAAAGGTTAGGTTGGTTGGTTTAGTTTTAATGGCACAAGGGTCAATTTGGCCATACTGCGCCAAACGTTCCATTTAAAGGTTAAAAAAACTGTGCATAAAACACAAATTTACTATGTAGGAGTAATTATTATATATAATGTGAAAAATTCATAAATCTGTACAAAATTATAACCTCAAATTACGTTTTATTTTGTGGTCTTAAGTCACATAGGATGTAAATCGAAGAGAGGGTGTATTAATTTTTTTAGTAGTTAGTCAAAGTTTGCACCCATTTTTGGGAAACACCCCAGAAGTTGAAGCTTCATTGTTATCACCATAAAGCTTACAAAGCAAGACTGTCCAAAATATACTTTTAATCTTATACTTAGTTTTTGCAGTGTTCATGCTCCACCGCGTGTGTAAGCATAAACTGTTTAGCCAGAATTGGACATGAATGCTTAATGCCCTGTCAACTTCAAGTGTCCACCGTAAATAAGAAAAAGTGGACGAAACACGAAAGAGAATTTACGTTGTTTACACTTGCCCTGTAAATGACGGAGGAAAGTTTTCGTAATCTTATTAATGTCGGTATTGTTTTTCTTGAGCAAGAAAAATGCCACAGAGTGTTCGAGTCAAATTTCTTTATGTCTAGGCAAGATAAGGCTTCTTTTCTCGATGTTCTGCCTTTGTCCGTAAATTTTCCATCTTATTAAGAATGAAGGATTGCTGTAAGCAGTATGTTCTTTTTGTGACATCTTAAACCCTCGTTTGTGTCTTCCGTATAAACTTAAGAATTTATGAATTTTTGGTTGTTTGGAATGATTCTTAACATTCTCATTTGACTTTTAATAATAAGTTTCAACACGACAGAATAGTAATACTGGGTGAAACAAACTGAATATCCTGATTTGAAAGCTCTAAAGTGCAAAAGATTCGAAGTGTTACAAATTTTCAAAAAATATGTATCAAAAATCATACAGACGCACATAACCCAAAATACATTCCAAATTTATATACCCTTGAAAAAGTAGACTAGAATGGATTCCCTGTTTGTTTAATTCTATACTCTCGGAGTATACTTCTTGGTGTATACTTTCTTTGAATAATTTTTGCCTTCCTTTGTTTTTGTATGCAGCGGGATATTGCGTTCTACGTAAACATTGTTTAAATTTTGTATTGTATGCTTAAATTTATTTTTAACTTTGTTTTAATTCCTAATTCAATTTTATTTGATTATATTTATGCTCTTTAAAAATTTATAGCATACAGAAAAGTTAAGGATTAAATCAAATACGCTTTACGCGACTGTTTAAACATTCACAAACATAAAGGAACGCAATTCATGAAAGAATCTTAAATGCATCAACAAAAATGTTTTTGAAATTTTCTGTACTCTGTATTGTATTCTGTTTGATGCAATAACTGGTTAGAATTATTTTGTGTAGAAGCTGATCACTTCTGCTATATAATTAGCTTTCATAATGCAGTTTGGTTCACAACACAAATTAAACTTCTCTTAAGAAATTTCCTTGAAATTAGGAAAGATTTGTTTAATAATACGCAAATAAAACTAAGCTTGGTTTCTCTCTGACTATTTAACCCTATATAGGGTCGCTGCATAGGATTATTTAACCCTGTGTAGGAAATTTTATTTAGTCCACCGCCTTAAGTACTATGTATTCGTTCATTCATTCTGTTTGATATAATAGCGAATGGATGATACTTCTTGTAACACCGTTTCACTTCTACGATACAATCTCGTTTCCTTACTATACTTCAGTTAAGGGCAAAATGAGAACACCAGAAATATATGTAGAAATGTCATCACAACAAATGAACAGGAAAGTAATGAAGATCTTGTATATTGTATGTGGTCCTACTGGAAAACTCACATTAACCAAGAGTGCCTCTTTTAATAGGACATGTCCATTTTTCTCTTTCACACCAACATCCATCTCTTTTCACATTGACAAAGGGGTTTCGTAATACAAAGTTGTCTGGTCGGGACATTCGTTTCTTTCATGTCTTTTTAAAGGCGTAAGGAGATCTCTCATTCATTGGTCATTCCGCTGGTAACATTATTTCCATATACTTTTGTTATCGAATGATCATTGCCATTCTGTTCAGCTCTCTTTTAAACAACTCTGAGTTGTTTCAGAAGCAATGAACAAGACAATCTTACCAAGATAAAAGTTTAGTTTGTTTGAGGGTTTATGGCGCAAGGGCCAGTATTTGGCCATGCTAGGTAGTAATATGTAAGAATACCAAGATAAAGGAAAGCTAGACATTCCAGAGTTATAAGTTTGCTGACAAATCTCCGACTGTATTTCTTTGCATTAGATATCGTGGCGGTTATAACAGATTGTCGTATTTCAAAAACAAACCCTCATACATAAAAAATTGCGAACTTTCAATGTGACAACTGGAACCAATAACGACTTCCGAGACTTCGTACAGCAATCGCATATAATATACTACAGTTTCAGAACAGATATAGATAACCTATACAGCTGTTTTGCATCAATAAAGTATTTTGAGAAACCATATTTTTATACAACAACGACGATATGGTTTTCTTTGTATCTATATAACATAACTTCATGCTGTCGAATTTAGAATCATTATGATTCGATCTCTCTCAGAAACGAAAGCTACATAATCAAAAAGCAAACATAAACAGCAAAATGTAGAAAAGCAAAGCAATAAACTGATCGAAAGAAAACATCTCGAATTTTAATAGAGAGAAGATATAAATATAAACAAAAGGGGGAACTAATATAAAACAGAAATTCAACGAATGTGCAATAAATGGTGCAATTCTAGGAGTTTTGTCGAAATATATTAAATTCAAATTTAAATGGAGAAACAGAAAATGATGGAAAGTTTTTCGGTGAAAAGAGTATGGGTGCTTCGTCAGGGAAAGTGAAATCCATATTAACCGCGTTAGAAAAATCCCAACACTTTCTGCGAACAGTGTTAGCTGCGAGCGGTGCAAGCTAAACGAACACTGCCTTCACCCCGAGTGTTGGGATAGACAAAAAAGCCAAATATGAATGAACAAAAATTAAAAATGCACATGCCATAAAATGGATAGATGCAACAGCAGGATAGAAGAAGAACTGGAAGTGTCGTATTTGGGACAGTATATTAATCTAGTTAATCTGTAATATATATAGACTAGAAATCTTGAGTAATACCACGAACTAGTCCCCAGGCTAGTTAGCCACTTTGATTGTTGGAATTTCAAATAAGGATTGTCTTTTTCAAGTTTTGTTAATCTTTAGTGCAAATAGTTTAATGTCAAGTGTTCTATTGCAAATATAGTGAACGTTTGTGTAAATTGCTCTAAATCGATATTTTTTATTTAACACACACACACACACACACACACACACACACACAAGGTATTCGTGGTTGTAGTCAGTAAAAAGCGAACAGAAAACCCCTGCATTTCCTCAGGTAGGGATTTAACAGACATGTGATCAAAGTGAAGGGAATAATAGCTATTTTTAGTAAATTACGTAAGTGTTTCAGGGAAAAGCATGGCGGCAATAAGTCGCTGATTTCGCGATTTGTGTAGGCGCGTGGATGTAATTAGAATATCTTTTGGTAATAAATATGCGAAAACGCGAGATTTAATATACCTCTAAAGCGGGAAATGAAACGAAACTGGAGTTTAAGAAAAGCGATTATGGAATACAATAATATAGTACCAAGATTTTAAAATATATAATATTGGAATATAAAGCAAAATTAAGTGAGATTATTACATATATATATAATCAAAAACAATCACCAAGATTGCAGACATTAAATAAAAAAAGAGCGATAAGAGTCAAAAAATTAATACTTGAACCAAAGAAAAACTAATCCAAATAAAGTAAACAAGAGGAAACAGGTACACTATGGTAAACATAAATTCTAATACTAAATCAGATAAGGAATAAACTTCAATAACATGGTGAATGCGCCAATGCAACAGTACAACCGTGCAGTGAGAAATATTACCAAAAGAAATCACACAACACAGTTTAAAATAAAGAACAAACCAACAAAAACATAACGCTAACGCTCGGGACGCAGAGTCAGCAGAAAAATCCCGTACGAGTGTGGACTTTTTTCAGCATTCAGGCTAAAGTTTGTGTAGAAAATACCGAATATAATTATTTCCACGCCCGTGCGGATTTCCGTGCCTACTATATATACATATTTATATATATAGTTGGATTTAAAACTATAATATTTCTTCATCCCTCAATATAAATAAATACCATAATGATTTTGTTTAAACATAAATGTGGATAGTCCTGAATAGGGTTATCTATTGTTAAAAATGAAGAATTTGATAATATCTGTAACAAAGAGTTCTTTAAATCTCCAATTTAACAAACATTGATGCAAATATTCCAGCAACTCAAGTCAATAATCATCAGGCATCGGGAATTCCGAATTATGATTTCATTCCTTTGGAAGTCAAATAAATTCCGAAGCAAGTCCTCATTAAATTTCGTTGAGTCTGAATTGTTAATAAAGCATTGAAAGGTAACGTCGCAATTAAAGATGCACGAAATGCTTACAGGGAATACACACAGAAAGCACGAATGTACTTCCTGCATTGTCTGACGGATTCATTTGCTAACTCCTAATTTATAAATAGTACAGGAAGGTGAGAGTAAACTTCTGATTAGGTTGTACCTTTAACTGAAGGTGAAGTTAATAGAATTATAATTCTATTATTGTGTGAGTGTATCTGAATGCCCAAACAATTATGCATATTAAAGAATAGATTGAATAGTTCTTTGGTAGTTCTTTTTCTGCAAAAAGCGTTCATTTTTTGTCATCAGAAACGGATTGTGCTCGTTAACCCTTTAGTTTAGAAAAATTTTAACATTTGGAATGAAAGTAAAATAGTTTTTAAAAATCACGCTTTTAATAGCATATGAAAAATAATAAACCAATATAAAGACGCTAAATAAATTAAAATTTTTATCATATTCGAAATATATTTTAAAATTTTAAATGGAATGCTTTATAATATCTTGTTTCGATATGAAACGTGTCTTGCTTTCCTAATCTTATTAGCTTCTCCTCTTAGCGACCAATTATTTTGAACTTTTAGCTATCAGGTTAGAAAACTTAGCTTTTAAAGCAAATGAATCCATCTCTTTGTATGTCTCTAAAATCTTAAGAAGAATGATATGCATGATTGTTTAAGAAAATATACATATAAATACGAGCTATCTGTTTTGAACTGAACATTGAAAACGGGAAAAGACTTTTGCGCCGCTCAGAGGGTTAATTACATTGGTCTAACAGTGGTTCGGTACCAACGGCCAAATTATTATTTTTATAAATAATTCCGATAGTTATTTAAATAAGATCTAGAAGTAAAAAAGTATCAACACGTAGCATTTTTTTTTGTCAGGACATCAGAAAATGGACTGCCACTAATTTTTTTATGATTTTCCACTATGTTACATATAGTAACACTACCTCTTGGAAACCCTTAATATCGGGAATTCTGCCTGTTGGTAACCATGCACCCCTACATTATCCGGTTTTCTCCGGTGTTCTAGTAAAGAAACGTTCTTTGGTTAATGTGGTTGTGTGTTTATAGTTGCAATTTATGTTGAAAATTGCAAGTGTCCAACGTAGATCTTGAACAACTCAACCCGATAAGTTTTATGTTTACGGAGATTCATATTAAAATCATAAAGTAGGGATTTAACACAAGAAGTGGAAAAAACTTATTTTCTGTATTTTGGTTGCAAAGAACCCGATCAAGATAAAAACATGGGCTCATGTGTGCCTAAGTTTCAATGTGACTCTTGTTCAGAGGATGAAAGGAAAAATAAGATTTATGTTATTTGCTGATGCTATGACGTGGCGGGAATCTTTAAATCATTTTGATGATTGTTACTTCTGTCCTACGAACGGTAGGATGATGAAAAAAAAAAGAAACTGGACTATTCTAATATCTTATCTGCTCTCCGACCTGTTTCTCATGGAGAAGGTTTACCGGTACCAACCATGCCATTGAATTAGAAAGATAATATCATTCTAGATTAGTCACATTCTAGAGAAGGCACATCAGAAGAAAATATAAATATATCTGAAAAGACCTTCGACCCTACTTTTAGATCAGTGACTTCAAGAAGCTCCCATTTTATTCGTCAAAACAAACTTAATGATTCGGTTCATGAACTGGGCCTATCAAAACAACAGGCGGAACTTCTCGGCTCCAGATTACAGGAGTGGTAATAATTGGCAAGGAGAACAAGCATTGCATATTTCCTAAAAAAATGTGGTGTATTCACTGCTTTACAGAATGGAAGATTCTTTTGACAGAGATGGATTAATGAAGGCAAATCGAGAATAAACCTTCAGAATGGCGTTTGTAAAAATGTTTCATTCATTCATCTAAATAAAGCTTAAAAACTGCATTTCTCCATAATGGAAATAAGAAACCATCTATACCTCTTGTTTATTCAGCTTCGATGAAGGCAACGTATGCTGAGATGGAGACTCTTCAAAATTCAATTAAGTATAGACAGATCAACTTGCAGATTTGTGGGGATTTGAAGGAGTCAGGTATACTAATGGGTTTTCAGGGTGGATTTATGAAGTATCGTTTTCTTATGTCTGTGAGACAGCAGAGCAAAAGAACAACATTTTGTAAGAAAGGAATGGCCAATTTTCAGCTAGGCTCTGGTAATATAGTATTCCCCTCTTGTTTGAACCGGAAAAGATTCTTCTTCATCCACTACACATTAAATTAGGACTGATTAAAAATTTTGTGAAGCCATGGTCAAAGAAGGTGGAGAGTTCAAACATTTTATAGGCGACTTTTTCTCCAATTAAATGAAGCTAAACTTAAAGTACGTTTTTTGGACCCCAAGTAAGAAATGTGATTTACGACCTTGTTTTTGAAAGTAAACATACTAATAAAAAAAGCAATTAGCAGTTTGGAAATCGTTTATGAAGGCGGTAAATTGATTTTTAGGAAACGGAAAAAGATCATAATTATGTAATCCTAATAGAATCCTTTAAATATTTTTTCTTGTTCCAGTTTTAAATTTTGCATTTAAAAAATTTTTTTTTAACCACTTAACTGAATAGTTTGCTTTGCAATCTAATAAGATGACCCCTCCTGTTTTGGAAAGGGGCTGTCGTTTTCATTCATCTAAGAAGGCATAGGATACTTAAGATGTTTATGGATCCTACATATTTTTGTGTCAAATTATACAGCTAATTAATGATTCAATTTTAGTTTATAAGACTAAAATTTCGATAATTCGATGCACGAGTATACTCGGGCTGTTAAGTTAAGCGGTTAAATTTGCTATATTTTTTTCTTGTTGACTGTTTACATACTGTAATCCTAATAGAAGGAGCTTCCTTAAGTCCTTATCAAGCCTTGGGGTGTCGAATGTCGCTCAAAATGCACTTCTTACATTCACATTTAGATTTATTTCCAAAATGTCTTGGGTTTGTTAGCGAAGCACAAGGGAAAAGGTTGCATAATGGCGTCAGGACTATGAAAACACAGTAGGAAGGTTTCTGGGACCCAGCAATGATGAGTGACTACTGCTTGCTCTTAAGAGAGAAGATTTGACACCATATGAAAGAAAAAAAATAATAAATTATATTTCGTGAATGTTTAATGTTTTTATGTTTCACTCAGTCTCAAATATGTGTACAATCTCAATTACAATAGTATTTACTGGTAAATTAATGATATTGGTAATAATAAAACTTGTATTCTAAAGGCTTATGTCAATGTTTTAAAGTACTGATAAAACAGTCATAACAAAAAAATGTGCGTGTTAAAGCTTTATTACAATTATTTTTGGATTCCACGCTGAGGAAGTAGTTGAAAATAGTTGATTTAATTTCTGTTACACGAAAAAAATTTTTTTGTAGACCAGTGTTATTTTTGCTATGATCTCTATTTTTAATAATAAATTTTTAATATAATAATAATTTAATTAATTAATAATAATTAATAAATAATAGTAATAATAAGTATAATAATTAATAATAATAAATAATAGTAATAATAAGTATAATAATAATAATAATTAATAATAATAATAAATAATATAATAATAATTAATATAATAATAAATAAATTTTAATAAATAATACATTTTAATAATAAATTTTAATAAAATAAATAAAAAAATCAATCTAATAAAAAAAATAAAAATAATTAATTAGCACAATAGCTAAAGCGTGCTTTAAAAAATGCTTTGCAATTTATTATTTTTCAGTTCTTAGTATATTTCATTATCATAAAATCTTATAATTAATTTTTCTCCAATTCACAACCAGATGCCACCACTCATAATGAATCTGAAACTAAATGAAATATAGCGATTCATTAATCATTAAGTTCTGAAAATATCTGTAACGGCTCACACTCCTTTGGTAAGGTTTACCCGAGTCTGTCGTCACAATAATCCAAAGGAAAGTATTTTAGGGCGAAATGAAGAAGGGCTCCATGACAGATAATGGATTACTTTTAATGAAAGATAAATGAATATTAACAGTTATTTACATTTTGTTAAATAACCAGCGGGAGTGGTCTCCCCTAAACATTCTCGTATACTTCCCCAAAAAAGGTGCTGTTCCCCCCCCCTTCGCGGATAAAAAAAATTCGAACCTACTGTTACCCAGAATCCAATGATTATCAGAAGATTTTTCATTGTAGATTATAGTGATTGTAAAATATTCAGGTAAAGAATCAAATTCAAAGAGATGCGTACCGATTAAAACGCGTCATCACACACTGCTAGGTTCCGCTCTTATCGGCTTAAGGACAAAGTGACGTAATCCGCCCAATAGCTCCGCGTGCACAGAGATTGCTACCAGTACGCATGCGTGTGAAGAATCGGATTAGAAAAATTAATTACGCAATTTGACCGCTTTTTTATAACCGATTGACACACAAATTTACAACTAAGGTAAGAAGGCCACATACCAGATTTCATTTATCCAAGTAATTTTGTTAAGAAGTTATTGCGATTAAAAATATACAATTATACAAACCGACAGACGATCAACCCTTCGACGGATTTGGTCCAAAGTTTGATACGGACCTACATTTATGATGATAAAACTGTGTACCGAATTTTATCGATCTAGCTATTCAAGTTTGATTTATAGTGTTCACATGAACGCGGAAAGACAGACTTCCTTAGACGGATTCTGTCCAAAATTTGATAGAAACCAACAAATTATGTGCAAAGATCACATAAAATTTCATCCCTTTATATCTAATAGCTTTCGAGTTATCGTGTTCACAGACACACATACAAACAGACACACATAATTCCAAAATTGTGTTTTTCGGACTTAGGAGGTCTAAAACACGAAGATTCGTCAAAGTCTCGATTTCGAATTTGATGATTACAATGCCTTCTTCTTTGAACTAATGATTACATTACCTTCTTCTTTTACTTTCTACGAGAAAGTAAAAATGAAACATTTTGCCTTCTGTGCATACTTCGTATACGAGAAAGTAAAAAGGAAAGCGAGTCATCTGAGTAGAGGGAGGGAGGTTTGTTTGTTGCGGGTTTCATGGCACATCAGCCAAATTATGCTATACTGCGCTGAACCTTGGTATAAAAAACTAAAATTGAATGCTAATAAAACCAAAGAAAAGTCCTTTCCAGGCATGCAAAAGATATAAAATAACAAAATTGTAATAAGGAATCCAAAAACCAATTTATATCAAATAGATGAATAAAAGCCAATATCTTCAATATATAGGAATAAATTACAATGTGGAGGATCAGCGTGTAGATCCTTTCAAGGAAGGATGCGTAACACCAAAATTAGTCTGTGTTTGAAAGTTAAAAACAGGACATTCCGTAAGAATTTGTTTGATAGATAAAACTAAATTGCAAGTCTGAGCCAGGCAGCGCCATCAGGTGTAAGATTACCTCTGTTACAATATTAAAATATGGTATTGACAATCGGGAATACAAAACTGAACAGAATTTTAGAACTCTAATACGTCAGGAAACGAGTGAAGAATCGACTACAAAATTTCATATCTTTACAAGCATAAAACAAGTAAAGTTGAATAAAAGATGTATAAAAACATTTTTTGTTGCATAACCATTGGCAGATCAGTTTTACTTTTATTTTACCTGGTGTTTTAATATTATAAGTAATTATATTATATTATATAATATTTGGTTGAATTGATTGTTTGAATGAAGTTTCATTTGGAATAACTAAAATAGTTTTTGGCGTTTTGAACATCTGGAAAAAATATTGATCATAAAGTTTAGTTATATTAGCGTCGCGTTTTATTTTGAGACGAACCTCTTATTTTTGAACCGCGGTCCAGGACGAGGAAGACACCCCCCCCTTCAAACTTCCGCACCACACCAGTGGGAGGACGTTTGATCCCTACTTATGATTTAACGTGCAACTGACACACATGCACAGTGGATGTTCATTGAAATTGGGACCGTATATTAAACCTTAGAAGCCCGATTTTTTAAAAATTGATTTTAAAATGTTTTTCACTTTCATTTATTATATAAAACATACTTTAAAAAATCCTATTTCGTTTTAAGTAGGGGAAGGTGGTGTGCATTGGCCATAAGTGTACCTTGAATCTATGCCGATTTTAGCGCCATCTGTATAGATGAATAGAAAATGTTATATGTATTTTGTACACTTGCCTCCAAAGGTCCCAGTGTACCTGAACTTATTTGTCAAGGTGCTCATTTGAATGAATGAATCCTGAAAAAGGAAATTGACCCATCAAAAGTAATTTTTTTCCTGTTGAATTTTGTGTTAATAGTTCCTAAACATACATAAATTACTTTATAGTAAAATGCCTAACTTATAAAGCACAGTTTTAGCTATAATAACATGTGTTAGAAATTATGTTAAGCCTAACCTCAATTTAGTAGTCAGCCATTTTCCATGAAATGCCCAAGTGGTGTACCTTGGACCATGCCCAAGTAGTGTACCTTGGACCATGCCCAAGTAGTGTACCTTGGACCATGCCCAAGTAGTGTACCTTGGACCATGCCCAAGTAGTGTACCTTGGTGCATTGACCACTACATGGTCTACCACTTATGTTGTGAAAAATGTGATGAAATGTGGAAGTTACCACATCCCGTGTTGACTGGAGGATCTGAAAGGCAGCTTAGGAAATTAGCATTTGGAATTGACTTGTCTAATTACAATGTTGGTAAAGCCTACTTATAAGAATGAAACTGCTGCTGTAATAATTTTATATTCGGTCTAATCTAAGACCTCATTAAGTAAAAGTGCTCATTAACATTTTTCTGTAGCTAAAATACCAATAAATGTTTATGTTCAAACTATTCGGTTAGATTTTTTAAAGCTAGAAATAGCTGGTCCAAGGTACACTACCCATGGTGTACTTTGGTCCTATTTGCACTTTTTTTTAAATTGTAAATAATGCACTGAAATACTTTTCAAAAAAATCTACAAAAAAATATATGTTGTGTATAAAGGCCTAAAATATGAAAGAAAAATTGTTTTGTTACCTTTCTTTTAGTAATTATCCAAATAAAAAGTAAAAATGGGACCTAGGTACACCACCTTCCCCTTTTATTTATGGCTAAAAAACGGTTTCTTACCAACTGTCAACACCACTGGGCTTTATTACAGAAAAAAATTCCTTGATAAAATTCCATAATGCCAAACGCAGATTAATTTTAAGAGCTAATAATACGGATAAGGGAATTTCCTTCAACATTGTATAATAAGATATGGAAGCGTACAAACAAAGGAAAAAAGATGCAGGCGCAAGTGAAAAACATAAATTTATTTTTATTTTTTTATAGCACTCAGGCTGCCATATATATATATGTTGTAAATTGATTTTATAAAAATTTCAGTATGTATCCTATTGGCAACAACAGGTATTAGAGTTTCAGTCTTATTCTCAAGATTTTAAAAGACAAAATTGTGCATGTTGCTTAAAGGCAGCACTGGGCCTTTAAGGGTTAATAAAAAATTATTGAAGTTTGTTACTCTGAGTTCTATATTATAAATTTTGATTTTCAACGCCTTTATTTTATATAAACGTGAAAACTATCATTTCCATAGAAAAAAAATTTAAATGTGAAACAAATTACATTAAGCACATGCTTAACCCTTTGTGGGTAGGTACGGAATATAATGTGGGCCACAGTTCACCGATTTCGAGATTGAAGTATAGGAAATTCTATTAACGGAGAGGATAGCGGCTACAATTTGGGTACAAATATGTATATTATCCATCCATTCAATTCCCTAATCTTATTACACTACAAAAAATGAAGTTTCATGTAATTAAATAAGCACAGAGTTTTAAAAACTGGGATGGCGTATAAAGTGCGCCAACCTGATCTAGGTGTTCTGAATGTTACCTGTCCGCAAAGGGTTAAACTAATATCTCCGATATTCATTTTATAAAATTATTTGTTCAAACAATAATGTTATAAAATAGATATTAGATACTTATTTTCAGCGAGTTGCATGGGTTCCTTTATAGCGTGTTACATTGTTGACTCCTTACAAATCTGAAAATGACATCCCAAGAACATGTAATATCCATATTCTCCCAGAATCCTATTCAGAATTTTTAAAGTTAAAAGGAAGAGAGACATTCTACAAAAATTCAGCGTGGAAATAATAGATTTCAGAAAAGCTAATATTTTACCAGAAATTCTTCTCTAAACTCTTGTAACAAAAATCCTCCGCTGTGCAAATGCAGTCGGTAAATAAGAAGTAAGACGTATTTTTCTAAAGCTGGATCTATCTAAGCCACTACCACTTGACGATGCAATATTCAACATAAAAAAATATATCTTATCGAAACTCTTTAATGCTGTTTTCTGAATTGGATCGAGATTTGATATGCTTCCAGCAGTCAAGATTGGAATAAAATTTTATATGAGTTTCGATGCCAATGTAGTAGAGAAAATTTTTTAACAAAAGAGTCAATGAATATCGAGAATCACTGAAGTTACTGACCCATTTTGGTAAATTTACGTTATTGCTGGTGTTGAAAAGAACTTTTCATTTGTTTTGCTCGATTTGAATCTTATCCTTAATGGTCCCATTTTTTCCCCTTGTTGAATGCTGTTGAATAGGTTCTTTGAAAAGAGATGAATGAACAGAATGAATTTATGAATATACAGGACGATTAAAAATAACCGTTTGATAATTTCCCGGACATGCAATACCGAGCAAAAACATACGAACATGGTGGCACAAACGCAAAGTAAGACCACTACAGTGATTGCTACGAGATCGAACAGACCGTAGCGCAAGCTGTATTTTCAGCCTGATCTTCTTTTACAGATAACGCAACATTTTCAAGAGACATTTTGCCTTTGTGCATAACCGTCCCATTTGGATATTTGAAACTCCATCGGCAAACAGGTCAACATTGTTCAGAATAGCATTTCAGTATTGCTTCGACTCGAATTGTGGTTGGTTGTTTGTTCGGTTAATATCTGTTGCCAACACGTTGCAATACAATTGTTACTGTGAGCGTGTCAGAATGCTCTGTGTCTTCTTCCTCGGAGCGGCGCGACGCGCTTTAAGTGTTTGGAGCTGTTTATGGTTTAGAGTTATCATGTTTGCATGAACCCGGACAGACAAGAAGACAGCCTTCTTGTGGAAGGAATTTGTCCAAAATTGGATACAAATCCACAATTATGTGTGAAGATTACATAACAAATTTCATCTCTCTAACTCTTATAGTTTTTGAGTTATCGTGTTGGTAGACAGACATAATTCCAAAATTGTATTTTTCGGACATGGGGAGGTCTAAAACGTGGAGATTCATCAAATTCTCGAGTTCGAATTTTCGACGATTACAATACTTTCTATTTGTATACTTCGGATACGAGAAAGTTAAAAGTAGTAAGTATTGATGAAAATTAAATAAGCCTGTTTTGTGATGTGCAGACAATATCGCCTCAGCAGCTAATGGGATAATGGGAGAACCTGTCGAATATTTTTATAGAAAGTGTTCGAAGTGTTGCATCTTTGTAGGCCTTCGTCACAACATGGTGTCCTGTCATTTTCGCTAGTGCATAACCCTGTAACGCTTGCATGTTGTGTTTGTGACCCTATATTCAAGCAGAAATTTTTATCAGTTAAGTTGGTGATGATTGCTGTAAACGGTACGTATAATGTTAAGAAAGAGCCCATCACCAGCGTATGCAACTGTACGTATATTTACGAGCCTTAGACATGTAGAAAGAGCTTCTATAAACTGATTAACTTTCAATTTTATAGCAGTGTTTTATTACACAGAATATGTTTAGAACGGAATTGTGCTTCAATACTCCAGTTTTTTTAAAAAAATACATTTGGTCAATATCCAGATCTGTTTAGATAGGTGCTCTGATAATGTTAGTAATTTTATCTATATTGTCAATTTGAATTGTCATTGACAATATTGCTAACATTATTAAAACATTTATCCTCGGTTGGAAACTAAATTCTTTTTAATGATACCTGAACCATTGAAAAGTGAACCCATGTCAAAATTTTGGTCCTGAACATAATTACTAACTTTATTCTTTAATATTTCCTAGATAATAATTATAATCTTAATTTTTTTTATTTAGGAAACTTTCTGTGATCTTTATAGAGACTTTGAAATCTTATTTTTGATCAATTGCTCAGATTCAATACTTTGATAAAAATTTATTCTTCTTAAAACATATTTATAGTAAATTGTAATGATTATTAAAGAAAAATAGTATCCGAGTGATTTTCTGCTTAAAATGCTGTAATTAGTTTCAATTTAATAGATTTATTAAGACAAGCGAGTTGAATCTTTAAACTCTTAAAATCAAATATCTAAATATAGAGTTAAATACTTTACCTTTCTTAAAAATATTTTTCATGAATAACGTAATGCTCGTTATTTTAATTGCATCTAATTTTTTCCAGTTATTTCCATTTTTAGAACATCGTAATCTTTAATTAAAATAATTAATTAAAATATTCTATTTTATTGAAACTCTGAATCTCGGAAGTAAAGTTCCTTTATTTCTTTTAATTGAAAAAAGAAATTTCACTAATGACCACATTAAAAGAGAAGAAAAGAAATATGAAAATATCTCTTTCTAATTTTCATGAATCATTTAAAATTTCTACGAAAAGAGGATTGGTAATATATAAACACACTATCAATTTACATTTATCATACGAATCGTTTGCAAATTTCTAAAATTAACGTACATTTGCTTGTAATAAAACTACATTTTCTTGTAATTATAAAACTAGAAAAGAACATTAGAACACACTAGATGTGTCAATTAAAAGAAATTTATTGATTGCAATTAGTGGAATTCAGTATGGGGAGTAATTTTAGTAACATACGCATTTAGAAAATTACTTTTTCGAGATTGGTTTAATTTTCTTTTCTAATTGGCTATCATTAGACAAAACCAAAGGCTTTGAAAGATTCGGAGCCTGTAAGAAAGTAATGGGGACCTTCTTTCAGAATTATTTTATCGAAAAGATCGATGGGTGTATTTTGAAATTTCTTCAAAAACAGTGTTGCATTTTTATTACTACTATAATTATTTTTTTTTGAATTCGAGATACTGTCAAGTTAATATATTTGTCAATTAAAAAGCGGTTTTGAACGCTAAGGAATACATAAAGAAGATCCTGCATTTTAAGGTTTGTAGTTTTTGTTAGCATTTTTTCTGATATAGAGAAAGACAAAAGTGATTTGCAATGAGAAAAGAAATGCAGTGATACCTCTCGACATTGACCACACTCCGTTTGAATACAAATTGGCCACTCTAAATTGGTTTCATGTTTGGAAGTTTCAAATAGGTATTTAAACAATCTCTAGTTGGTTATTTCTGATAAAGAGAATTTTAAGAATAATTTAAAGGAAAAAGTACTTAACTCATAAAGTTCTATTTTTTGAAAGACTATACAGTTTGTGTTTAGTCGAATCTTTCAGCTTTTTCGGCGGTTACTTTTTCAATTTTGTTTTCTTAAGTGGAAAAATAAACGCCTAATCGTGTCGTTGGTAATTGAAGAATGGGCAACATTTTCATCTACTTTTCTTGAAGCCTGTAGAGCTGAAAACTTCATTTGTTGACGGTCGCAACAAATCAGCTTCTGTGTCAGAGTCCAAATCAGCGCCTGAAAAGCCTGCCTGTTCACTTATCTCTTCACTTTGGGAAGGCAATGAATATTTTCCATCTGAATTTATGAATTTTTTTTGTCCCATCTTTCCACTATTTTCTCTTAATAAAAGGTCCAAGGTCAGAAAGGCGAAATACATGTATTACTAAAGTTGAATTTACGACCAATCAGTCCGGTCAGAGGCGTTTGAATGTAAATTAATAGTGGTTATTTTAACATTATGGCCGTTGAGAGCACTAAAGTGGAAAAAGTGAGAAGGCAAAGATTTTATAGACATCTAAAAGACCTGGGAGTAAAGGGGTTGGTCGTTGTCTTACACGGTTATGGTTTACGGTTACCGTAACCGTGTAAGACAACAAATTTTAAAAATTCAGTTAAAAAATTAGCTAGTTTTCCTGAAAATTATTGCTTATTTACAACTCCTAATTTTAGGCAGCTAAAATGAACTAAAAATTCAATTTTCCCTAAAAATGTAGAGGGGCGGCCGACCCCCTCAACCTCCCGCCACTGCTAAGCCAGGTAGACTGTTTAGAGAATTTTTACTGTATATGAAAGAAATGCATTTTCATTTTTACTAAAACTGTATTTTTATTTGCATACGCTGTAAATTGATTTTAATGATAAATGCCATGAAATGCAGCTATACGGGAAACATGCCATATAATAAGATGAAATTGATTAAAATCATAATTATTCTCTATATACAACGTATGAAAAATATTAGTCCTTGGAGAAGAAAGATGACGAATCAGGATTTAGCAAAATCCGAGAATTTATATGAAAATATTATCGCCAAAATTTAATATTTTAAAGACAAACAGAAGATAAATTCGCTAAGCTCTTTCATGAATAGTTTTGTACAATAAAGCCATGATAAAAATTCTCGATGAAAGGGAAAATTTTCACCTTAATAGTGTGAAATAAATCCGTGAAAAGCACTTTAAATTAATATAAGTGGATTAAATATTAATATGAATCTTTACAAAGA
>BGPR01022918.1:0-24814 GCA_013235015.1 Araneus ventricosus | reverse complement strand
ATTTGCTTTTACTGAATTCCGTGCGGGTTGGAAAAGGCGAGGGTTCTTTGTATACATTAGGAACTGTTCTTAGTAAGTAATGTGAACGATTAGTTGCGAAGGAAGGCCCATCTTGTATATTGCTTCGTAGTATTTCTTCATATATTATTTTGCTATATTATTTGGCTATTTATTTTATTTCAATAGCATTGGAATTAAAATTTTAATATTAATAAGAGATATTTCATGATTTTATTTTGTTTTATTTATTAATTAATTATTTTTTAAATAAAATTTCAAAACTTTAGTTGCAACGATTGCTTTATTTAAATGATAATGTTAAAATTTGAAGATATCGATATTCAATTTTATGGGGTCGGGAAACCTTTAGATTAATTTTCAGTTTTTTTAACGCAAGCAACTTCACTTCTTGACATCTTTTTAAAAATCTCATTGGGACTCAAAATACGTAAAAACATTTTTCGTTTCAATAGGAATTCAACAGAAGATTTGCAGATTCCATGACAGACGAAGGTTTCAGGGAAGAATATTTTATTTTGAATGTGCAAATGCATGTAATAGAATGTATGAGAAGAAAATTATCGAATTTTTTGAGGAAACATGCATTAATTAACCTGTATTTATATCTATATATATTTCTTTATATAATTTTATCTGCTAATTTTCTCTTTATATATTAACCCAAACCATTCGTTAAGTCTTTGGAGTACTAAACTGGAATTCATAATACACTTAATTCAATCTATTGAAAGCGTTGGAAGACCCCCATTGAAAAATATTTTATGAGAATTAATAAAACTCACTATATTGATTTCAGTGTTTGAATAGCTAAAAGGAAACAATCTTTTTTTCGCTATTTACAGTCATAAAAAAAATAACAGTGCTTTAATGAACTGAAAATGAATAGAAATTTTCAAAATAGAAACTTTTGCTACTAATACACCATTATTCAATCAATATTAGTTGAAAGAGCTCTGCTTCAAATATTTCTTTTGCTTAAAATATTTAAAATGCATTCCAATAAAAGTTTTAGGCCTCAGTTTTATGCCAAAATTTAACCCCTGAATAAAACTTTTGGTTGATTTTTGAATAACAGAAAAAGTCCGTAATGTTGATTTAAATTCAATCCCGCACATTTTTACACTTCAGTTTTGAGTTATTAAATATTTTTAAACAATAAATTCTCAAGATATTAATAAATCAAATTGATGAATACAACCAACGATAATCTGGCCATAAACTCTGTATTTTCGAATTTGTTTTTTTATTGACTATAACGATTTTAATAGTTGAAACGTAGAACAGGCCTTTCATTCATGCTACTATTATCAAAGCTAGAAATAAATAGTTAAGAAAAATAATTATTAATTAGAATCTAATTCAAATTAACCACTTTCTTGCACAAGGTCCAAATTAAAACATGCTCACTCCGCACACAAGCTTTGTAAAATATTGATGCCGCCTCAGTCGGAGATAAAATGATGCATAAAATGAATATAAAAATTAATAAGCAACACAAGATGACTAAAATTGGGTGAGAAGATACATGTAAAATGAAACTGGACATTGGTCAAAACGTAAAATTCTAAATACAAAGGATGAAGACATAGGCCATGAGAATTATAAAACACTCAGAGAGCTATTCCCCACCAAGCCCTTTCAGCGCCAGATAGTTGTATTGGTACATTTAGAATCTAAATAAACCCAAAAAATATTTGGATATTTATTAAATTAAACATGTGTGCATCTATTAAAGTACACTGCATTTAGTGCGCACGCAATTGCCGCTACATCTAAAAAACGAATTATAACAATGCTCTAAAAAAGTGAAGAAATAAAAAATAATGTAAAAAAAGGGGGGAAAATGAATCCGGCCTGCAGACTTCGTCAAGGGTCAGCTTCAAGAAGGGATTCAAACCTGGGATTTTTTTTTTCTGTGAGGGGCCTAACTTTCCTCCAAAATCTTACTCCCCATGACCCGAAAATCCCAAGAAATTTGAAAGTTTCAGGAAATATAACCAGTAGAAGACATATATGAAGCCACTAGATGAAAAATCCAGAAATCTAGTTTGTATTGAGGTGTATTGAGCCAGAAAAACAAACTCATAGCAAATTAAGACATGAAAAAATACCACCAACAATTAGGTCACACATCAATCAGAGAAAGTGGGGACTCGTCCTAGTCATCAAAGTAAAGAAGGTGTTATGTCCTCTCATAACATTGATAACAAAACAAAAGCATAACATAAAAACAAATCATCGTAAATATTGACAACTTCGAGAAAATGAATTAAAAAGAAATGGAAAAATAACAAACTGAATTCTGATTGGTTTTTATTATATTTTATATTTATTATTTATTTTCTACAAAGGATTCTTTCTACTTTTTGAAAGTATCTAAAGCAAACCTTGTTGTTTGATATTATAATATATCTCAATACAATATTTTATTAGTCGATAACGTAGAGTTTCCATGGGATAGAATTATTATCACTTATAAATGTTTAAAAATTAGTTTTATTTGTTTATATTATATCCAGAATCAACTTAAGCTGAGAGGACGAAAAAAATCACATGATGTATCACTACACCTAGTTAAATAGACCTGAATATAATATATTTAAAAGTAATGTTTTTCAACGGAATTTACTTGGTTAATTCAGAAAATAAATTTCTCACGCCGTCGACAGATGGCAGACCATGTTTAGAGAGAGGCGAGTGAAGAGACCTGAGTTTATATTAGTTATATTAATGTGCCTACTACATGTCTGCTATTTGGGGACGAACCTCGTAATTTTGAATCGTGGTCAGATGAAGAGGACCACACCTGCGTTGTCACCTCCTCTCCAAACTTCTGCACTACACCAGCGGGAGGACGTTTGACTCTCGCCGTCAGATTTCGCATGCACCGGGCCCACACGCACACGGAGAACTTTTTCGAACAGACGATTATCCGGTTCTGAAACCGAAACATTACCACCAAATCACAGCGCCTGAGAGAGTTAAGATGTATAACTATCATAAACGACGATATTTCACGATTGTTTTAATAATTGCAGTTTTAGCGGCTGAAAATGTCATTTCTCATTCTTCCTCCCGACAACTACCCGATAAGCTTGCAATGAAGTTTCTGAATTCTGGCTGGGTGTCACGATTAGTTGCTGTCGTTAATTTTTAAAAGGATGTCAAAATTTCCATGTTGATAATCGCAATTAGAGGATCATTCCTTATCAATTATGGCTGTTGGTACCTCCCAGCTGTGACTTGGCACCCTCTACTGAGTGTGCGTGTGTGCTGAGTGCGTGCGCGGGTGTATTAAGGTTAAGGGTGTGTTTAAGGTGCGTGTGCGGGTTAGGTTTAAGAAGAAATTACCAGGTTTGAGAATTATTTTGAAAGGATTTCTTTCTGTTTTCTTCTATAAGGCCAAGTCGCAGGTTGTCTGTAAAACTTGTTTTTCAGCAGAGATGCTTCTTTTGATAGGAAAGTTCTAATCAGTGACTTCAAATTGGGGGGGGGGTGTCAACAAATAAGGGGTTAGGGTAAACAAGACAATTTTTGTCATCTTCAAGGCAATATTTATTCTATTATTTCATTGAAAAAATAGTAAAAATGGATCAATCTAATTGTAATTCATTGTTATTTTTCGTGAATTACTCTACTTTAAACTGAATAAAGGGTTTCATAAAAAATTGCTTTTTCAAGCTGATTTGCATAATTAGAATAAGCAGTACAAAATTAGTTACTGACATCCTTTCATCAATATTTAATCTACTTTTGCATTATATATGGACTTATGCAACGGAAACTAGGGAGAGACTTTTTTTCCAAATTAAAGATTAGGAACTCAATAACTGTCCGAAGTGTCAATAACTGCCTTAATTACCCTACTAAATCAAAAAATAATTAGGAGTGCTGTCCTTTCAACTTAGTTGTATACTTCCAAATTTCCATTTTCACTGGCGGTTTCTCACTGTTAAATTTAGTTTATTTTAATTAGGTTAAAGTGCCATTTTGAGGGTACACGAGGATTGCTTCAGGACTCATCAATCTTATCGGTGTTCAGAAGGTGAGAACAAATCCTGAATCATTTGCCTCCTTCTAAGATATCACACCGCACCAGCGAACGAATGTTTGAATCACGACAGATTGAAAGTGCATCATACACGATAGATGTTTGCTGAAATCAAGTCTCGAACCGGCAGCCGGTGGACCAGAAGCTGAGTTTCTACCACAAGGCACTGCGGTCCAATAATTCTTTACAAAGAAATAGACAATGCAGAAAAGTAGTATATCTCTATCTCTACTAATAATAAAGGGGAATGTGTGTGTCTGTGTGTTGGCGCTCTACAGGGCAGACAACTGGAGCGAGAGCTGCGAAATTTTGCACAAACGTACTTTGGAGGGTGGGGGTGTGCACTTCGGAGCACTTTCAAAAAATTTTAATTAGAATTTCAATTAATTAAAAATTAAGCAAAATTTTGGCGTTTTCCCTTAACAACTTCCAAAAGTATTACAGTACAAAAATCATTTTTATACCATCTGAAAGTGCAAAAAAATCCTTTTCAATGATATCAATCAAGTTGCCGTACGATATTTTCTCTAATTTTAATAAATTCTTAAAAATATTTTTGGCATAATTCACAACAATAGTTTTCATCGTTGTAACGTAATTCTAACCATTTTCGCTGTTTAAACAAACATTTATTTGCTGGTCTCTCTATCATTGTTGAAAGCTAAAGTAATATCTTAATGCTTAATGCTATGTTTTAATAAGTGCATTTTCATCCAGCTAACATGCGGCTGGAAGTAAAATGTGCCGCATCATTTTAAAATTAAAATCAAATGCATATTTTGCAAGAGGAATAAGAGTGAAGTTGATATCGAAAATGTGCAATTTGATGTTGCATGACACAGCCAGTCACTTGACTCTATTAGGAACGTTCAAGCAGACAACGAACAAAACAGGTGCAAAGCTACAGAAAGAACACGGCTTAAATGTCTATGACAATTTGAAATTTAAAATTGTTAAGGGAATCATAAATATCAAATTACGCATAAGAGATGCAATTGTAATTATATTCCCGGGGAACAAGCTGGTCGCCGAAGGTGGCTAGTAGGAAATAAATAAAAGACAGTACAAAGAGAAAACTTGAATTGCGAATCATCAAACAAAACTTCTTTCGGAATTTGTACCGAAAATATCATTAATTAATGAATGAAACGGTACTAAGGATAAAGATAAGAAAATAATTAAAATTACTTAATTTTTTATTTAATAAGTAAAGTATTAGAACATATAAAATAATTGGCTTTTAAAAAGTAATCCTCTGAATATTTCAGAAGACGATTACGAAAAAACGTTTGTCACACAATAAAATGCGCTTAAGCAAACAATAAAATTCTGGGGCTTCATTTCGCTTTAAATTTCGCCAACAAAAGTAGCCAAAGTCACTGATTTGGCTTTAAACGCCACATTTCAATTTCATAATCTATATAAATGAAAACGAAACGCCGATTGTTAGTGTGTTATATAAATCTAAACTACTGAAAAGAATTTCTTCAAATTTTGCTCTCAAATGCTATGAAGCATAAGAAGGTTTTAGTGAAAGTTTCATCATAATTTTTGCGTAGTTTAATTTTTTGTAAATTAAAAGCTGTGTTCCCAGTGCTCATGCGCAGTTCAGGCGCACATAGAAGACTAAACAACATAAATAACTTATGGAGAAAATTTGCTTTCGGCGGTTTTTAAAAATTGCTTCGTTTTATTGATATTCCCACTTTAATTAAAACAAATTTCAGACGATAAAAGGATTTCGTGCATTCTAATGTCTTATATAAAAATATTTTTAGATTAAAAATATTAGTTATGACAGCATTTTTGTCTCGAGCAACGCTGGATATGTCAACAAGTAAATAATATATTACTACTGTTCTATTATATTCATGTAATAATCAATATATCTTTCGTTTAAATGTCCAAATGCTCTCTGCCATCAAATATATGAGTTATGAATGTAAGGCCATCACTCAAATGCAAATTTTAGCAATTTATTCAGCCTACAAACAGAGTTCGGAGTCTAGAAGAGTCAGATGATGCGCCTAGTAAATTCTTAGAGCGATTTCAAGACGTCTACCAAGTGTCTGGATTACTTCATTCGTAAGATCTACCGAAATGATTTAACTATTCTTTCTCTAGTTCACATATCATTCTTATTTACATTCTTTTTAATATGGATTTTCTGAAATACTAAGGTTTTTATTTCTGAAAACTTCTTCAAAATTCCAGAAGACTATTTATATATTACGTGGCGTATGCACGATACTAGAATTGGTGAAATTTCTATTTAATTTATTATAGTGATAATCAAAGGACATTAATTCATTCTTATTGGCATTTTCAATATTATCTTTATTATAACAAAATATTTGCATGGCGAGGAAAGGAATTTCTAGTAATTGATGCATTTATAATTTATATCATACATTGATAGCAATTGTAAATTAATTATTATTAGTGAGGTATTTTGATGTATAAATTCGCTTTTCCAGTAATATGAAGTATTATGTTGACCTGTTAACTCCCAACTTAATTTAAAGCATAGATTTCAGTAAATTTCTTTCAAATTATGTTAATAAATACTGATTCCAACCTTTTTAGAAAAATTTCTAGAAGTCAGTAGAAAATCAATTTAAAAACTTTTTATAGAGTATGTATTAAAAGATTTTTAAAATATAATAAAATATCAAAAGAATAAATATTATTTTCGAATTCCTAACTTTACCTCAAAAATAAATCAAAGGAAAACAAGAACAATTTCAAAATGATGACACTCTAACTACAAAACCTGGCTATCTGGAAGTAAATACGAATTGAAATGTTTAGAAGTTCGGTAATGCATATTGACTTGTTAGACAAAGCAAGAAATAAACAATGGAATGCATTAGGTTTAGCTACGGAAGTGAAATGTAACTGTCCTATAAATAGGACGCTGGACGTTAACGGGTTAACAATTATTGGGTATGGGGAATTGTTAGCAAGAGGAGAATGATTCATAAAATGTAAATAATATAGGTGAGATATCCAGCTATTTAATATTTTTTTTAGTATTTAACAACTGGTTATTGAGAGGCATTTTTTATCCTAAGCATTCCCTTGTTTAATGAGAATAGATAACATTTAGCCGTCTGTACAGCTTCTAGACTATTTATGTATATGTACTGTCAGCATTTCATTCCTATAGTTCATCTCGGAATTTGATCCCAAATGATATGGAGGGTTCAGAGTTAAGGTGGACCAAGTCCATGTTTTGTCCATTTTGCACCACCACTACCACAGTAGTGTGGAAATGTTGAATTTTCTGTGTAATGATGATTCAAGTCCCTAGTTCAATTTTAGCCACCAGGCAGCAAGAACAACTAGAAGTCTACTGTTACTTAAAATGCAGCTCAGCAACTTTGAGATCTGTTTTCTCAGAAATGAATCTTATGAGCTTGATTCGCTTTAACTCTGAACCCTTGTATTTTTACGAAAATCTTCCTGTGTGTGTGCGGTGCAAACAATCCAACAAGCAGGATAATGGAGAAAGATGCTTTATTCACGAATATTCCGGGAAACACGAAGCACGGGAAACAAGAAAGACAGCTCTTGTACAAATTAGCAACACAAATCACTAATGACAATTTTAACAGCACTTTCAATACCGTTCGGCGTCCATCAGTTTACCAAATAGCACTGTGGACGAAACTCCAAAGAGATTCAAAACCCTTCAAACACACTCGAAATCAAAAGATTTAACGCGTTCCAAAGACGATCACTCATCTCAGTATCTCCGAGTATTTAAACCCTTTTCCTGTATGATGTGACGTCACAGGAAAATTCCAGAAGAATCTCCATAACTTCGCTCCCAATAGAGATGGCAATAAAATTCTATCATCTTCAAGGACTTTCGTTTTGTCTCCAAAGTCACCAAATTTTTCGCCAAGTCGCCAAAAGGGTCACTAAGGCCAGGGGTCATTAACTTCCATTCTCCCGACTAAGAATCTCTGTAAATGTCTCTTTCCAACCGTAAGAGTGACATTACGAGGAAGCGCCCTTATGGGCTTGTGAAACAAGATTTGAGAAGGTTTGCGCAACTCCGCTTCAGAAATCAGGAAATTTCAAATTCGAAAATGTAAAGAAATCATGGATTCCAGCTGTATTCATATCAGAATCACTCTTAATGTACTTAAGTGTTCGTTTATTGCTTAATATACTGCTTATAATAATAGTTATTCCCCTAATATTTACAATTATTAAAAGACATTTAATTACAGCTACTCACAATAATATGGATGCAAATAGTTGCATTTCACTGGATAAAGTGACAAATTTTCTTCAAAATTGTTCAAAATATCGTTGCAAATGGAATTCATTTTTGTGTAGCTCAATGGCATAGAGCAAAAAGTAGAAAATGCGTTTAGGACGACGAATATGCTCTTCAAGCTGAGAAATTTTGTCCAGAATTTGAGGCAGATAAAAAATTTTTGGTGAAACAACCACATGCTAAATTTAATCTATGCTCGTTTCGTTTTTCAGTTATGGTGACCATATGCACACATACAAACGAACGGACGTAATTCCAGAAAGGGTTTATTTAGGCTCAGATGGTTTAAAATGTTTATACACACAGAGTAGAAACTTGGGAATCCCAACTAATTGGGGCTGAATTCTGTTCGGATTCCGGGAAATTCGGATTATGCGGAAAATTCGGTAAAATACTCTTGATATACCTTGAAGAGTATTGGCTTTGGATACTCTGTGAAAGAGTACGGAAAGAGGTAGTAGCGATTCGTATCGTCAACCAGGTTTAGTTCCTTAACGTCAAAAGAAGATAAGCGATTTTGTTTCTACTAATTAAGGAGCTGTATTCATTCTTCAATACCAATTGAAATGTTTCATTTAAGTTAGGAAAAAACATTAGCCTTGATTCTAATTGTCATTTTCCTTCATTTGCTTTATAAAAGTTTTTCAAAAAACTTTAAAAAGGTGTTCGGATTCCTAGGGTTTGGATGCCCGATGTTCCACTGTATAGAGTTCTAATTATTGGACTATTGCGATTCCCTAAGTGTACTTCCGATACGAGAAAAAAAAAAGAGATCCCACATTTCAATATTTCCAGAAAAATCTCTTTTCAAAGTATGCTTTGGATAAGCGAACAGATATAACTTCTAAGGAATTCAGCCAAATATCTCTTTTTGAAGTCTTGTTACAACTGCTTCTAATCCTCTGACATCAAGATAACCTAATGGAAACGAAATGAAAAGAAGGATGATACGATCCGGGTAAAATCACTAATTTGACGAACGAGTCACGTTTACTTCTCTTGCTATCCAGTTTACGATACCCTGATCAAATTTTATTACGAAGGAAAAACACAGAAGTTAATAAATTTCGTGTCCGAAATAATGCCGTTCTCAGACACTTCGATATCACTTTTAATGTAAGGACTCATTGTTTGTTTGAATAGTTTTCAAGGTTTTTGTAAGCATGTAGAAAATTATTAGAAACGATTATCAATTTATAAAAGTTTGATCTAAAGAAGGAAAAATTAGTATGCACTCTTTCTAGCATTCCAGACAAGTAATTCCAGGTATTCCAATGGATTGCTTTAAATTAGTTTTCTGAAATCGAATTTTTACTCCATTTTCAGTAAAATGTTTATCATTATAACCTTCCAGCAGGCACGCGTATGTAGGACATACTTACATCGTGTTCCGTTCGTGTACTTATCGTGTTCTTTCACAAAGATCAATGGAAATTTCTAAGCGTGATCTGTATTTATTAGTTCCATACAAACACAGATTATGTAAATAAAAACTGCATTTAAATTTATGAAAGAATCATATAAATATGTAATGCTATGCACGATATAAGTAGCTCCTACATACTTCTTGAAGGCTATATACTTCTAGTTACTCAGACTTCTGGAAGGTTAATAAATTCAACTTATAAAACTTTTACGAAGAAATGAAAATGCTGAGACTCTGACTGTTATTTTACTAATCATGTAAAACAACATTCGGTTACTTTTTCTCATTCCTAGCCTGATCTGACTATCTTGTAAATTTTTGGTGGTATTCCTTTAATCTTTAGAGGTATTCCGTTAATTATTTATTAACACTTTGGAAGCGGGAAACGTAGAAATACGTTTTTCTCGAATTACCCATCAAAATTTTAATTCACGAATTTGATTTACTTACTAGTTTAGATAAGTCGGGCGTGTTAATAGATGTCTACAGATTACGCTCACTTTTTCTTTTATGGTATAAACATTGTCTAGAGCGAGCACAGTTACGGTTTCGTCTTTTTATTTGAGCTTGCATCTAATTCGCTTCTAGCACATAATGTATTAAGTTCGGCTATACGTTTTCAAGACATTGCGATAATATACGTAAATGTGTTCATTTGGCTGTACCAGCTAGAACTTCTAGAAACAGCCGCTTATTTGAGAACTTGTATGTCAAATTTTATTATATAGAAAATTTCTCGTTGTATAAATAAGTGTTTACCATTTAAACTCTTAATGTGCTCTATAATATTTAAAAATTGAGTGTATATAATTTTTAAACTACTATTTTTTTTAAGATTCAGTCTTGTATTTCTTAAATTCATGTTATGAATTTTAATTTTTTTTTTGGTGTTTTCGGTTTTTATTCCTTGTGCGATGTTCATTTTATATCAAGCAACACTGTAACTGGATTTATTTTTGGATTGTCTTTAAATGAATAAATATCTTGTAGTTATAAACACTGCTGAGAAGAAGAACTTGTCAATGTCCTTGTTAGTATACCATTATGTTTAGGTCAGACTCATTTCTTGAGTTTATGCCTCGACAGGTCACGTGCGCCCATATATTCCTTATAAAAAAAAAATGTCTGTACTAATAAACTGTACCAACCCTTTAACCTTTGCTGATGAGTTCCGTATCACCATCTGTTTCTAGCTATTCATCTATCAACCACTAATTGAGAACCATCCCGAAGCCTTCTTTGCCGAAATATTTTTGTGTCTAGTTAGAAAATTGTACCTCAATATTACTATAATACTTAGTAAAATCAGATGTCTGGATGTAAACACGCTTATACAATGTTCATAACATAGATTATCATTCTACATCAAAATGACAGATGCTGTAGAATGCAGACAGAATTAGGCTGACGAGATTTCGTCATTGTTTTATTGCAATGTTTCCCTCATCTCATTACAAATGACATCATCCACTAAACAACATAATGTTAGCACATTATAAAACTTCATTAGAAGTCTTAACTGTTTACCATGTTGTGCAGCATATATTTTGAAGATATGAACGGTATGCATAGTTTTCTCTAAAATAAGCTTAATATTAAGCTCGGCTAATAAGCTTATAGCATTATAAGCCGAGCTTTTAATGTAGAGTTTCCACACATCAACCAACTAATCCCAAGGTAATTATGGGTGTAGTGTTAACCTTCAGCTTGCAACTGCATTTTTTTCGAGAACACCACGTCATTTCGTCACTGCTTTATGTATAGTAAGATAAACCACTATTTGTGTTTCTGACGATCTTTTACATTTTCAAAATGAAAGAGCGGCGAGTTTAGGACAGTTTGTAACAAACTGTCCTAAACTGTTGTTTTTTGCCTGAAATTAGCATTTTTTTTTACTGAAACACTGCAATAAGCTTACGGAGGTTTAGGTCTCCAAATGATATTATTGGTACAGAAGTTTCGATTCGGGTAAAATATCTACCAAAGATGACCCAAAAATTGGACGCCCTTCCATGAGAGCGGGCGATCATCACGTAGAGAAAATGTCCGCTTTTATTAGTGTAAATCATTGTTTAAGTGCTGTTGAAAGTTTCGAAGATCAATTCAACAATAAAACTTCATCTCGCTCAATTTTGACCGATAATATGAAAACGTACATTGTGTCTATTCTCTTGATTGATGAGCAAGAATTGAATCACGTCACAGCTAGTCAATAGTTACGTGATCATTCGAACGTGGATCAGAAACGCGTCATAACTTCTCAAATTTGACCATGTGGACTTTTTTTTGTTTCCAAAGGTGAAATCTACATTAAGAAATCGCAGATTTGAAGCAGTGGAAGAGAGCGACGAAAATTGACCGCGAGTCTTAAGAGTAGTCCCAAGAAGGGTTCCTAGGAGCCATTCCAGAACTGGAGGCACGTTGGAAGCAGCGCAAAAATAGAGAAGAAAGGTAAAGGTATTTTGAAGGGATCAAATCACATTGAAAGATAATTTAATAATTATTGATTTATTTGGAAATTTCGGTTTCTTTTTGGCCACAACCTTTATATAACAGATATCGTATTCTATATCATATAGGATGTCACGAAATTATTACTACAAGCATATAGTGGAGGTAAATAACACGAAAAGGAAACACAATATAATAGGAACCCTTGACCAGATATGTAATCAAACTGCCATAGCCGCCATTACTCTTCAGCAAGCGAGAGGAACATTTCCTTGTTTCTCATTCAAACTGTAGTCGCAGAACCTACATGCAGGATTATCGTATATGCGTTGTTTTGACGCAGTAAATTCTACAGAAAAGTGCCAAAAACATGAAATTACCATCTTTGTTTTATTCACGAATAAGATATCTTTAACTCAGGAAGGTGTATTGAATCAGAAGAACGCCATGTGTAGGCTCATTCGAACCCACACGTTGTGATGGCCCATGCTGCACAATGGCACCGATGAACGAACAAGCATCTAGACCGACTGCTTAGTCGGCGTCCATAACTCTTACAATCCTAATTGAACTTCAAGAAGCATACTATGTTTCTTGGAAAAGCTCTGCCGGGATGAAGTTCCAGACTATTTTGGATGGCCTGTTAGTGAGTGAGTAAACTGATCTTTTGGACGCTCACAAATGGGATGAAGGGCCTGTTATAAGGCCACCACGCTTACCTGATTATCAGCCTTAATTTCTTTCTGCGAGAGAATCAAAAAAGGTGCGAGGCAAATCGCTTTTTGATGGGGATGGATCTCGTGATAAGACTTGATATGATTTCTGTTGATGTAGAGAATACAGAAACAATAGATGATGTGTCGGTATAAGGAATACATTACTTCTAATGTTGGAAACTTCGAGTAAGTCCTACGATAGATTGAAATGAACACATATAATAATTCATCTAATAAATATTGCTCCATTCCTTGTGTCACTTCTGTTTTTTGAACATTTTCTAGTGCTTTCCTGTAAAATTTCTATTCACGGTTTCTTTTGACGTTATCTACCTCATTTAAATACAACTAATGTTTGCACAACTAATTTTGTGACACCATGTATATTTTATTAGACATGAGAGATAAAATTTGGCTTCTTCTATTAAATAAGTTTGACAAATCAATAAAAATATTTATGAAGACATCCTTTGGAATTTATTATTTACTTTATTTATTACTACCAGCATAAATTCTTTATTGCCTTTCTTTTAGTTTATAGCACTGGTTCAAAATTCCTTTGAGGCAAAAATAATCTTGAAATACTTCCATACTGCCTGTTAAAATTTATACTTTCAGATTTCTGTATTTCGTGTCCTTCCTTTTAATACTTCTTATCAATTTCTCTACCGCTCTTATAATGGACCGAAAGAATTAAATTGCTATGCTTTCGTGGAATTCAATCAAATATTTCTGAAAGCTTCTTCGACATCAAAAATTTGGATTAAACAAATACGCGACGCATCGAAATTTCCCTTCATCTTGAGTGAAACTCGTTTGTTGACAGGTTTTGACATGTGGGAATTGTATTAATTGAATTGAGAATGCGATGTTTAATGGTAAAAGTTGTGTTTTATCGCCGTTCTAGTTTCATAAATGATAATAAAGATTTTTACGGTTGTATTGAAATTGATGTTTGGCCAGTGCGAGAAAATGTAAGGAAATGTATTAATAATAAATGTCACAAGATAGCGAATACGCAAACTTTGGTTCAGCAAATTAATAATGGAATTCGTGCCTTAAACAACTCAAGAGAGTGGAATTTAAAAGAGTAAAATAAATATGTTTATGATTTACTTTATAATTTAAAATATCTTTACATTATATTAATATATTTTAACCCAAGATTAATTATTTAATAAGACTTTATAGGACCTATAAATTTTCCAATAATTTATACTTTCCTTATGAACATATTTGAACGCTTAAATCATTTTGAACACTTTATGGTATCACACATATGTGTACTTTAAATAATTTAGAAGATATTAAATAATTTATAAGATATTAAATAATTTAGAAGATATAGCCAAAAACTATCTCTATGTATACACTTGTAGAAGTTTTGCACATGGTTTTTATACTTCAAATGCTTATATCTCAAAACTACATTTTCTTGAGATTTCGCATAAGCGCTTTAAAATGATGTTCATCTTATCGCTATGGGATTTTCCAGGTATGTTTACACAAATCTAAGGATGATAATTATGCAAAATCAAGGCGTTATGCTTTATGGTTTATTATCAGTGCTTGGTATCTTACTTCTAATTTTTAAGAAAAAGGTACTATCGTATTTTAACAACATAAAAAGTAAGTAAAACATAACAGGATATTCGTCATATTGCACAATTTTCAAGCTGTGTTGTCCGGAAGGGAATTTTATAGCAGGTAAACCTCAACTTTAAGGTGCCCACTATTTTCTCGCCAATTTTGTTTGGCGTCATTTTATTTGCCGTCGCCAAGCACTGTTTAGGATGCGCATTGAGTTTTTTATAGGTCTCCTGCGTATTTGATGCCTACGGCATCCCAAAACGAGAGATTGAGCACGTAATGCCCTCGGCATTGCAAGTGTGCACCGGTCAAATTTTTTTAACTTAAAAAGGCATCAGCAACTTCTCTTTCAGCAAAGCGGTCCCCTCGTAGCTTCGCTTTTTCATTGAGAAACGAAACACACAGGGAAAGCACGGACACAGAAAAAACACGACGTCTGAAAACGATGAAACGTAGCAAGGGAACCATTGTTTTCAGAAAAAAGCATTTTTTGTTCGATATTTGGAAGCCATAATCAGCAACACAGAGAAAGAGAATCAGCAAATTAAATGAACGAAAATCTTTAGAAGAGGAGCGAACGGTTATTGAAAAAAAATCGTTTGGTAAATGATCAAGAATTCCAAACGAAGTATTATTCAAATTCGTACGCCGACCAATCAAATCGAAGAGAAGACAGTGGGCAAATAGAAATGAGGCGAAATTAAGGGCATGGGCCGTAGACCGGTAAACAAATCACTGTCGGCGCATGCGCAAACTACGCCGAAAAAATGTCAACTCGCATCCAAAACAAACATTCTGGCACTCTCTCTCTTGGCGACAAACAATTGGCGAGCTTAAGGGAAACGAAGTGAGTACCACTCTAAACTTCAGGCTAACCCTATAGCATATTCTTGCATGAGTTGAATAGTTTTTTTTTAATCCTGCGCGCAGGCGAAATCAATATGCGGAAGAATACTTACACGGAATTGGTTTACGTTATAAATACATTTGAAATGCATAAAATTGTAACACTGACTTTAAAATTCATATTTACGAAAGAACCTGATTTATGTAACTGTGCTAAAAATCTTATTAAATTTCTTTAAGTATTTTTACATAATATGTAGTCACACTTTGATTACTTTTCCGTTGTTAAAGGTTCTATAGATCCTTAAGAATTGTTTCATATTATTTGCGTATTTTTAAACAATTAGATTCTTCAGAGTAGAGATTCCAGAAAGATGCAAAATTTAGCAAAATATTGTAAAATAAATATGGCGAATTATTTCGTAGAAAAGGTTCTTTTTTTCTCGATCATATATTTTCAAGGAAGGTTAATTCTGCTTTTTCTAAATTTCTAGTATGCAGATGTTGAAGATGGAGAATTAGATGGGAACATAATTTATGATGACGTAAAAGAGGAAATGTATTTTCAACAATATTTATTTTATTAGTTTGAAAAGTAAAACTGTTATATTTATGAATAAAGATTGATATTTAAAGGCATATCGAATGTCATTCATTTCAAAAATTTGTGTCAAAAAGTGCAGAATGCAGAAACCGTGCAAAAATTTCCGAAAGCATGTGCAAAAATTGTAAAATCAAATCTTCAAAAATTGCAGAAACTAAGTGAAATAATTTGAAACAAAACAAATGCTTACCCGTCGTATGTGAAACTGTGTCTTTAAAATATTTAATGTTACATTAAATATTATTTACAAAGTGGCTATTTTTTATTTTAACACGTTGTTTATGGAAACAAACTCTCATTCTTTGAGTTCGACAGTTAGAATCTTCGTTAACCCCTGTATTCTACTAGCCCTTAACACTTAATTCTGAAATCTTTGAAGTGCGTAATTGGTTCACAAAAAATGAAACAAAAAATCGGTGATTTTTATTAAAGTTCATTAGAGTAGTAAAATAAAATATTATTTCACACACATAAAAATTACAGTACAAACATCAAAGCCAACTCCGCACACTTCGTAAATAAGAATATAAGAATCCATACAGTTATAAAATTGAAAAATATAAATTATTTTATAAATACACTTTTATTATTGTGCTAAAAAGTTTAAAATATTTTGACGTGAAAACGTCTTTCCGCTCGTTACAGTAGTAGTCGGTCGAACTTTCCTGTGTGACAAAATACCGTCAGATTTGAATCGCTAATAACTAGGCTACTAATAATGCGAGAAGAATGGTTGACCCCACACCGGATAGATCATATCTGTAAGAGTTTGTCGCATAGTATTTCTTTTGCCTGTGACCTCATCGCACTAGTGCAGGCGCATGCGCATGATTGCTATGAATTAGCTTTATGTAAAGTTATAAATAAGTGTAGCATGGAAACGCGTTTATTTAGGAGGTTGATTCTGGTGTAATTTTAAAGAGCTTGAGGAATATTACTAGGACCCAAAGTGAGACAATAAAAATATTTATCAGAATATAAGTAATAATCGGTATTAAATTAAAAATTTCAAACTCCGCATGTTTTTTTATTAGAACATGCAGGGTTTTCTTTCGAATTGTACGAAACTTACAGAATACTTGACAATACGTAAAAGAAACATTGTATTAAAATTTAAATTCAAAAATTTGAATATTACGGGAAATATGGGCATTTGTAGTAAAGAATATTTTACTGCGCATACGCGAAATGCAGTTCTATATACTGTCAACAGATGGCGCCATCAAAAGCTACTCTAAATAAAACATAAGAAAGGAGCAGTTCGGGTCTGCACCATAGATTTTTCGTGAAAACGTCGGGAAAAAATCATAAGGCAAGTATTTCGTATTAATATGTAATCTTATTATCAATCTCTTTAATACAATACTTACACAGAGTAGTATAATGGTTAGAGAATAGATAAATCACAACCTACCACAGACTTCTGCTACATGCGATAAACTTGTGATTTATCTATTCTCTAACCATTATACTACTCTGTGTAAATATTGTATTAAAGAGATTGATAACTAAATTAGATATTAATGCGAAACACTTGTTTTATGATTTTATTCGACATTTTCACGAAAAATCTACGGTGCAGACCCGAACTGAGCCTTTCTTATGTTTTTAAATCAAAAATATGAATATCAAAACAAAATCGTAAAAGCATGAGTCCCTGATAGAAATATTTTTAGGAAATTCAAGTTACAATCATATTTATAACATATTTTAATTTTTTACAAATGTTTTTGGAGTTTCTTTCTTACGATAATCATTGTTGTTTAATTTTTAAGAGTATTGCTTTCGGGGCCTCATGCTTTTTCGATTTTGTTTTGACGGCCATATTTTTCATTTAAAAAAATCAACTTTTCAGCACACAAATAAAATATTGCTTATACTTTTTTTATTTTTATTAATTTTTACTTTTTCGTCATTAATATATTTAATAATTTATCATTATAAATATTATAGAATCTTAAAGCAAATTATTTTCTAAAATTTACTATCAGATGGTTCGACTAAAATGGAATCAAAATTTAGCTAAATCAATCGATTAACTAAGTCAATCGAATTTAACTAAAATCGATCGTTTAGAAAATATTAAAATATATTTTGTTACCAGGAATAAACAATTATAGTAAGTGTAAGGGTAAATGAAACATTGATTACAAAACTACAACTTAACATGAAGCAGGTCAAGTTAAATAAAAGCGAATAATGATAGCAATAAGTTGTGCTTGTTCTACTTAGTTTTTCTCATTTGTGCCAACTTTAAAAAGAAAATGCCAAGTTGGCGATTTTTCGATATAGCAATAAACTTTTTCACGAAGCCAACGGAAGGAAGGCAAGGAAACGCAAGCCATGGTTACGGCCAAGGCAAGGAAGTAATGCAGAGGCATAATATCTGTAAAAGTTGTTTCTCAGCGGAAGTACTTCTGTTGATAGGAAAGCTCTGATCGGTGACTTCACACAGTGAGGTTGCTATTTAGAATGGAAATTAAAATCATTCAAAGAGAGCAAAAAACTAACAAAAATACTCTGAGAGAATCGAATTAAACAAGCAAAGAATCCATTCTAGTCCACTTTGTCAAGGAATAAGGACTAAATTCGAAATGGATTCAAAATATTTGGAAATTTTTCTGTAAGAAACTTGAATTACGCCTGGCGTAATGCAAGTTTTCCGTCCTTAGTCCTTGACAAAGTGGGCTAGAATGGACTCCTTGTTTGTTCGATTCTCTCAGAGTATTTTTGTTAGTTATTTGCTTCCTTTGAAAGATTTTTATTTCCATTTTTTTTTGTGTGTGTGTGTTTTGTATACAGCTGCAATTGAGCGCTACTTCAACATTGTCTAAATTTTATTGTTTAAATTTTGTTCTTTCTGTTTAAAATTTAAGTTAAAATGTTTTTAAATTTGTTTATTCTACTTTTTCTAGTTTATTGTTTTTAAATTGATATAAACAAGTAATTTTCAAAAATCGAAAATATTGTTCTCTCGACTAGCTCTATACTTCCTCATATGGAAGTCACTCATAGCGAGCGGACAAAAATGTTTTTTACTTCGTCATAAGGAACCTAAAGTTCTGGAATGGAATTTGTAAAAAATCCACTAAATGTATACGAAATATCTATTCCAACTAACACTTTGTCACTATTCTATCTAACTAAATGAATATTCTTTGGATATTAAGATTGAACAAGGCAAGCAAGTGTGCATGTTGTTACATCTCTTGAAGGTAGAAAGTAAGTTTTTGTCTTTTTTTTTTTTTTTACTTCTGCTATTTGGCATTAAAGGCCTACTTCTTTGAGCATCTCTGAATTTCTTCTTTTTTTCAATTTTTCGGAATGCTTTGGGTCACAAAAGATTCTAGGGAAATTCTTGGTGAATTTTCCTGACTTTTGTCGGAATCCCATACAGAAAAGTATTCCTGTTGTTTTATTTTGAATCTCCGCAGTTGAGTGACGCCTTGATAAGGTTCATCTGGTGGATTCTTTAAGCTTATTCATCCTTGCGGAATCTTAATATCTAAAGAATGTTCATTTTGTTAGAATGTTTTCAATGTTTCCTTGATTGCTTGCTGCATTTTGCCCGCTCCAGAAGCTTTGGTTGTATCTTATTTTAATTTCATTCTTAATGATTGGTGTTATAACGTTTAATGTTATTATTTTATTTGTTTATCGTCGCTATTAAGTCATTTTTCATCATCAGTTTTGCTTTTGTAATTTTGATGTTTCCCAGCAACAATTCACGAAGAAAATGATTTTTAAGCCATTTAGAAGTTCAAAATAATATATCAAATTCATGACGCCAAACTAATTGCAATGCTATTAATTCTCAGTTTTAGGATATTTTTTCATTCATGCTCAACCATAACAACAGCAACTTTCACAAAGATTAATTAATTTATATTTGCATTGTATGGAGAGATAGACAGCAGACAAATAAGTGCAATAATTCCAAAAATAAATAATATTTTCATTTGGCGTGAATAGCAAAACATGCTAAAAATATCCTCTAAAATATGGCCCTTCAGTTTCGTAGTAGAGCTCAGAAAATAAAGTATGCGCTTAAGAAAAGTATATATTTCTTTTGGCGAATTTGGTCTAAACTTTTATGCATATTTACAGTTGTAGAAACACATGCCAAATTTCACCCATCCAGTTCATTGCATTTTTGAGCTATCATGTTTACAGTTTAGTTTAGTTTAGTTATATTAACGTCCCGTTTTGAAGCAACACGAGGGCTATTTTGGGACGGACCTCGTAATTTTGAACCTCGGTCAGATGACGATCATGTTTACAGAGTGTGATAAATTCGAAATTGTTTCTTTTCCGGAATCAATAAGTTCTTAAACGTGGAGATACATCGAAATCTTGTCGTCGAATTTTTGATGATTACAGTACTTTCTCTGCGCATGCCTTGTAAATGAAAAACTAAAGATTCATATTAAGATTCAACTCAGATGAAAGGTGATAAAAAATGTTCCTTAAATCTTTGTAAGCATTGGAGTTACAGCCTTCACTGAATGATTGACAGACAGATTAGCATTATCTAAGGAAATTCGAATTAAATCACCTCGACATAGCTCGATGGCTTGCTGTGCTTATGAGAGATGGCCGCTGAAATAGCTCGAGTGCTGAAGCCGGAGCCCTAATGGCCATCACCGGCCACGGCCAGACCCCTCCCGTAGGAGGCACGCACTATCACCGTCAGAGAACAAGCCCCAGACATTACTATACCCATCAGGGAAGCGAGAACCCGCTTACTTATCCGACGTCTTCTCATCCACGTACTCGTAGTGCCATCCCCCAGTGTTCAATATACATAATTTTTAAAAAATTAAGCTTTTAGCTTGGTGCATGAACCTTAAGAAGACATAGACTTTGAGCTTTCTAATCAATTGTAGCTCTTGTCTTGAAGTTCAAAATTACAATGGTTAGTAAAGCTCTTTCTATATACTTATTTTTGTATATCTAGTCACAAAGACTCAAATAGCCATCCTATTAAACCTATCCTTCAAGCATACATCATATCAATACAAGTCATTTACATATAATTTTGTTTTTTATCCTACTTACTTATATTTCGTTCACTTTTTTGTATCTTATTTACTTATATTCTGAGTCTCATTTTAAAAGTATCAATAAGACTAAGTTAGTGATTCCAAAAGGTAGCACCATCAATGTTGTAACAGGAGTGCAACTGTCAAACTTCTTTGTATATCAACAAAACATTAGCAATTTCATCATTAGCTTTTAAACGGCCTCATTAGCTGTAGCAAGGCCTCAACTATGTAATAACACTGTTTTAAGTCTTTTATCAATAAAGATTCTACGCACACCCATCCAAAACCCAAACCGGAGATTTTTAATCTCTGGAGTCGGGGATCTTCCGTAGTGTAAAGTAAAGTAAAATGGGACATTATCTAAGGGAAACAAATAACCTCTTATTCTGTAAGTCGAATGTTTTCAGGCGATTAATTAGCATCATGATCTCGAGTGAGCGCTAACTCAAACCAAAGTAAAAAATTTCCTGGAAGAACTAGGACTATGTATTGGGAATTTTTGCTTTCATACTTTGCAATGTTAAGAATTAAAAGTACATTATAATTAGTGAAATGTTTTGACATGCAAAATGTCTTTTCACTTAATGTATCAAATGCAAATTAGAACCTGAAATTTGCAAGTTAACAGTTGTTCCATATGAGGAACTTCTAGGAAGAAATGAATGTGTGTTCATGCAATGTAAAGAAAAATGGCAATCTATGGAAATAAACTATTCCCTAAATCATAACCAATAGCATCTTGGGATACATTTTTCGATTCCAAACTTCCATTTATTTAGTGAGAATAAAATATCATATCATAGTCTGTAGAGAGTCTAGGCCATTAACACCATATCGTCTAGAAACTAGGTCATATGCACACAATATTATGTTGGATACAAAATATGCTGCTTTAATATGCACACAAATAATGAAATACAGGGCCAGATTTACCGTAGAGCCAACCTAGGCCATGGCCTAGAGAGAAGCCGGCCGGGTGCGCATATACAGAAGAAATAACAATCAAATATTTTCAAACTTTTCAATATTATTTTTAAAAGGTCATATAAAATTATGCTTTTCAAATTTACATTCGTAACATTAAATATATTGATTATTATGACCTTTTCAAAATAATATTGAAAGGTTTGGAAATATTTGGTTGTTTCTTCGTCTGTATATGCGCCCCTAGGCGGCTTCTCCCTAGGCCATGGCCTAGGTTGGCCCTACGGGAAATCTGGCCCTGCATTTCATTATTTGTGTGCATATTAAAGCAATATATAATGTATCCGGCAGTATATTGTGTGCATATGGCCAGGTCTCTAGAAGATATGGTGTTAATGGCCTAGACTCTCTACAGACTGTGATACTTTTTTTGTCTTCTGTGGACCTTAAAGTTTCTTGCCTTTGTACTTCTTTGCATTGAAAACGATTTAATAAGATCTGTCCACTTCAATGACCCTCCAAGCCTATTCACGGAAAAAAGCGCGAACTATGAAGTTCTAGTAAGTATTTCAGACGATTTCGAGAAATTCGATGGAGTATTTTTGCAGGTGTTAATGTTGTGTTATTTCAAAAGTAGTGCAAATTTGCATTAAAAATTGAATGTTGTTCAAAAATTGTATTAAATGATATGTCCCAAATACAAACCATTATATGTTAAATTAAAAATTATATGTTAGGTTTTTGAGAGGTGCCCTAAGCAAGCTTTACCCTAAGCAAAATATGCTTTGACTTAGGGCACAGGAATGTGCAAATCCATCCCTGATGAAATGACAAACTTTCTTCAAAAATACAAAAAAAATGAATCTTCGTAATTGTTGTTCACTTTTCGTAGTTTCATCTCACACTGAAAAAAAGCATGTGTTAACCATTTCTGAGGCCGTGGGAATATACTTCCCACCAAATCAATTTTTAAATGCATTTTTTAAGGTTAGCGTGAATTCTTGTAAAATATTTCGATGAAAAAACCCCTGGATGTTCCAGTTTTTTATCTTAAACCATAATGAAGTGTCTTGACTTGGTAATTAATTATTAATTAATGAAATTAATTAACAAAAAACAATGTCATAAAATAATATAAACGAATTTCTTTTCTAAAATTAATTCTTAATCGTAAAGTTATTTTATTATACCACTACTGAAAAAAATGACCTTATAAAGGGTTAAGAAAAAACATCTCTTCACCCTGAGGTATTTTGTCTAAAATTCGGTACAAATTAACACTTTTACCAAATTTTATCTGTCTAGATCGTTGCGTTTTCATTTATAGTGTATAAATGAAATTCACAGTCAGAAGCACAAAATATCAGACCATATATCAGTTGAGGAATTTAGTCGAAATTTTGATACAAATCTACAACTGTGGGTAAAGATCATGTACTAAAATGAAGCTTTTTGTTTAGACAGAGGAACAGACATAATTTCAAATTCAAAGATGTCTGAAGCATCCATATTGATCCAGAATATTTTTTAAACTTTTCAGAACTTTCTCTGTGTGTTTTTCGTTCGGGGGAAGCAAACATATCACAGATTTCAACAGTTAGACACTAAACCTGTTGTCAAAATATGCTTTGGATAAGTAGATACAGTAGCACAAAGTCCAGATATATCTTCTTAGGAATTCAGACAAACACTTTTTAGTGAATTCCTGTTGCGTATCTTGTCCCTAATCCTCAAAAATCAGGACAACCAAATGGAAATAAAATGAGCAGAAGGATCATACTGTCCCTTAGAAATCGCGAATTTGACGAGCGAGTCACGTTTGTTTCTCTTCCTATCCAGTTTACGATACCCTGATCAAATTTTATTGCGAAGGAATGGCACAGAACTTTATAAATTTAGCTTCTGATATAACGCCGTCGGCAGGCACACTGAATCATTGATAATCTATTGACAAATTGTTTTTCGATGTCTTTCTTGGTTGTTTTTGTAAGCAACCAAGGTATATACAGTCAAGCCCCGGTATAACGAACATTTCAAACGGTCGCAGCCGAACTCCTATGTAACTAATGCACAGGGTGTTCAAGGATTATTATACACATCACAAAATTGTATTTTTAAAAAACTAGAACATATAGGAATAAAATATCTTTACTAATGTATTATAGAACTACAAAAGTTGACCCTTAACGACCGATACGGTTTTTTTTGTAATATTCACCCATAAGACGACGGAAAATTAGATGAAATTCTGAAACGTTTATAAGGATGAAAACTTAAACTAAACATTTAAACTGGTTATTTAGATATAAATTCAATATATTTAGTTGATTTATAATTTTATAAATGAAATTATTTTTTATAATTTTTGAAAGTTTGATATGATCAGCAAACGAATTATGTAATAAGTTGCAATATTTGATAAAGAAAACTACAGCTATGATAAATAAAATGAAATTAAGACTAAATTCTTTTCATGTCCCCGTAGCGGGAGCCTTTCGTTTCCTATGGCATAAGTGCTATGTCCCCGTAGCGGGGCCTTTCGTTTCCTATAGCATAAGTGTTACGTCCCCACAGCGGGTCCTTTCGTTTCCTATGGCATAAGTGCTATGTCCCCGTAGCGAGGCCTTTCTTTTTCTGTGGTATAAGTGTTATATCCCCGTGTTGGGGCCTTTCGACCGTTAAGGGTTTATAAATATCGATGTGAGATCCTTTGGTTGCGTGTTGTATGTCCAAGCGATACTCGATTTCACGCCTGTGTTTGCAAGCATCTGAGGAGCTATAGAGTGAATAGCAGCTGTGATGCGGTACTTTTGTTCCTGCATATTAACGTAAGGCATCTGATACATACA
>BGPR01022917.1:0-24814 GCA_013235015.1 Araneus ventricosus | reverse complement strand
TGTATGTATCAGATGCCTTACGTTAATATGCAGGAACAAAAGTACCGCATCACAGCTGCTATTCACTCTATAGCTCCTCAGATGCTTGCAAACACAGGCGTGAAATCGAGTATCGCTTGGACATACAACACGCAACCAAAGGATCTCACATCGATATTTATAAACCCTTAACGGTCGAAAGGCCCCAACACGGGGATATAACACTTATACCACAGAAAAAGAAAGGCCTCGCTACGGGGACATAGCACTTATGCCATAGGAAACGAAAGGACCCGCTGTGGGGACGTAACACTTATGCTATAGGAAACGAAAGGCCCCGCTACGGGGACATAGCACTTATGCCATAGGAAACGAAAGGCTCCCGCTACGGGGACATGAAAAGAATTTAGTCTTAATTTCATTTTATTTATCATAGCTGTAGTTTTCTTTATCAAATATTGCAACTTATTACATAATTCGTTTGCTGATCATATCAAACTTTCAAAAATTATAAAAAATAATTTCATTTATAAAATTATAAATCAACTAAATATATTGAATTTATATCTAAATAACCAGTTTAAATGTTTAGTTTAAGTTTTCATCCTTATAAACGTTTCAGAATTTCATCTAATTTTCCGTCGTCTTATGGGTGAATATTACAAAAAAAACCGTATCGGTCGTTAAGGGTCAACTTTTGTAGTTCTATAATACATTAGTAAAGATATTTTATTCCTATATGTTCTAGTTTTTTAAAAATACAATTTTGTGATGTGTATAATAATCCTTGAACACCCTGTGCATTAGTTACATAGGAGTTCGGCTGCGACCGTTTGAAATGTTCGTTATACCGGGGCTTGACTGTATATACCTTGGTTGCTTACAAAAACAACCAAGAAAGACATCGAAAAACAATTTGTCAATAGATTATCAATGATTCAGTGTGCCTGCCGACGGCGTTATATCAGAAGCTAAATTTATAAAGTTCTGTGCCATTCCTTCGCAATAAAATTTGATCAGGGTATCGTAAACTGGATAGGAAGAGAAACAAACGTGACTCGCTCGTCAAATTCGCGATTTCTAAGGGACAGTATGATCCTTCTGCTCATTTTATTTCCATTTGGTTGTCCTGATTTTTGAGGATTAGGGACAAGATACGCAACAGGAATTCACTAAAAAGTGTTTGTCTGAATTCCTAAGAAGATATATCTGGACTTTGTGCTACTGTATCTACTTATCCAAAGCATATTTTGACAACAGGTTTAGTGTCTAACTGTTGAAATCTGTGATATGTTTGCTTCCCCCGAACGAAAAACACACAGAGAAAGTTCTGAAAAGTTTAAAAAATATTCTGGATCAATATGGATGCTTCAGACATCTTTGAATTTGAAATTATGTCTGTTCCTCTGTCTAAACAAAAAGCTTCATTTTAGTACATGATCTTTACCCACAGTTGTAGATTTGTATCAAAATTTCGACTAAATTCCTCAACTGATATATGGTCTGATATTTTGTGCTTCTGACTGTGAATTTCATTTATACACTATAAATGAAAACGCAACGATCTAGACAGATAAAATTTGGTAAAAGTGTTAATTTGTACCGAATTTTAGACAAAATACCTCAGGGTGAAGAGATGTTTTTTCTTAACCCTTTATAAGGTCATTTTTTTCAGTAGTGGTATAATAAAATAACTTTACGATTAAGAATTAATTTTAGAAAAGAAATTCGTTTATATTATTTTATGACATTGTTTTTTGTTAATTAATTTCATTAATTAATAATTAATTACCAAGTCAAGACACTTCATTATGGTTTAAGATAAAAAACTGGAACATCCAGGGGTTTTTTCATCGAAATATTTTACAAGAATTCACGCTAACCTTAAAAAATGCATTTAAAAATTGATTTGGTGGGAAGTATATTCCCACGGCCTCAGAAATGGTTAACACATGCTTTTTTTCAGTGTGAGATGAAACTACGAAAAGTGAACAACAATTACGAAGATTCATTTTTTTTGTATTTTTGAAGAAAGTTTGTCATTTCATCAGGGATGGATTTGCACATTCCTGTGCCCTAAGTCAAAGCATATTTTGCTTAGGGTAAAGCTTGCTTAGGGCACCTCTCAAAAACCTAACATATAATTTTTAATTTAACATATAATGGTTTGTATTTGGGACATATCATTTAATACAATTTTTGAACAACATTCAATTTTTAATGCAAATTTGCACTACTTTTGAAATAACACAACATTAACACCTGCAAAAATACTCCATCGAATTTCTCGAAATCGTCTGAAATACTTACTAGAACTTCATAGTTCGCGCTTTTTTCCGTGAATAGGCTTGGAGGGTCATTGAAGTGGACAGATCTTATTAAATCGTTTTCAATGCAAAGAAGTACAAAGGCAAGAAACTTTAAGGTCCACAGAAGACAAAAAAAGTATCACAGTCTGTAGAGAGTCTAGGCCATTAACACCATATCTTCTAGAGACCTGGCCATATGCACACAATATACTGCCGGATACATTATATATTGCTTTAATATGCACACAAATAATGAAATGCAGGGCCAGATTTCCCGTAGGGCCAACCTAGGCCATGGCCTAGGGAGAAGCCGCCTAGGGGCGCATATACAGACGAAGAAACAACCAAATATTTCCAAACCTTTCAATATTATTTTGAAAAGGTCATAATAATCAATATATTTAATGTTACGAATGTAAATTTGAAAAGCATAATTTTATATGACCTTTTAAAAATAATATTGAAAAGTTTGAAAATATTTGATTGTTATTTCTTCTGTATATGCGCACCCGGCCGGCTTCTCTCTAGGCCATGGCCTAGGTTGGCTCTACGGTAAATCTGGCCCTGTATTTCATTATTTGTGTGCATATTAAAGCAGCATATTTTGTATCCAACATAATATTGTGTGCATATGACCTAGTTTCTAGACGATATGGTGTTAATGGCCTAGACTCTCTACAGACTATGATATGATATTTTATTCTCACTAAATAAATGGAAGTTTGGAATCGAAAAATGTATCCCAAGATGCTATTGGTTATGATTTAGGGAATAGTTTATTTCCATAGATTGCCATTTTTCTTTACATTGCATGAACACACATTCATTTCTTCCTAGAAGTTCCTCATATGGAACAACTGTTAACTTGCAAATTTCAGGTTCTAATTTGCATTTGATACATTAAGTGAAAAGACATTTTGCATGTCAAAACATTTCACTAATTATAATGTACTTTTAATTCTTAACATTGCAAAGTATGAAAGCAAAAATTCCCAATACATAGTCCTAGTTCTTCCAGGAAATTTTTTACTTTGGTTTGAGTTAGCGCTCACTCGAGATCATGATGCTAATTAATCGCCTGAAAACATTCGACTTACAGAATAAGAGGTTATTTGTTTCCCTTAGATAATGTCCCATTTTACTTTACTTTACACTACGGAAGATCCCCGACTCCAGAGATTAAAAATCTCCGGTTTGGGTTTTGGATGGGTGTGCGTAGAATCTTTATTGATAAAAGACTTAAAACAGTGTTATTACATAGTTGAGGCCTTGCTACAGCTAATGAGGCCGTTTAAAAGCTAATGATGAAATTGCTAATGTTTTGTTGATATACAAAGAAGTTTGACAGTTGCACTCCTGTTACAACATTGATGGTGCTACCTTTTGGAATCACTAACTTAGTCTTATTGATACTTTTAAAATGAGACTCAGAATATAAGTAAATAAGATACAAAAAAGTGAACGAAATATAAGTAAGTAGGATAAAAAACAAAATTATATGTAAATGACTTGTATTGATATGATGTATGCTTGAAGGATAGGTTTAATAGGATGGCTATTTGAGTCTTTGTGACTAGATATACAAAAATAAGTATATAGAAAGAGCTTTACTAACCATTGTAATTTTGAACTTCAAGACAAGAGCTACAATTGATTAGAAAGCTCAAAGTCTATGTCTTCTTAAGGTTCATGCACCAAGCTAAAAGCTTAATTTTTTAAAAATTATGTATATTGAACACTGGGGGATGGCACTACGAGTACGTGGATGAGAAGACGTCGGATAAGTAAGCGGGTTCTCGCTTCCCTGATGGGTATAGTAATGTCTGGGGCTTGTTCTCTGACGGTGATAGTGCGTGCCTCCTACGGGAGGGGTCTGGCCGTGGCCGGTGATGGCCATTAGGGCTCCGGCTTCAGCACTCGAGCTATTTCAGCGGCCATCTCTCATAAGCACAGCAAGCCATCGAGCTATGTCGAGGTGATTTAATTCGAATTTCCTTAGATAATGCTAATCTGTCTGTCAATCATTCAGTGAAGGCTGTAACTCCAATGCTTACAAAGATTTAAGGAACATTTTTTATCACCTTTCATCTGAGTTGAATCTTAATATGAATCTTTAGTTTTTCATTTACAAGGCATGCGCAGAGAAAGTACTGTAATCATCAAAAATTCGACGACAAGATTTCGATGTATCTCCACGTTTAAGAACTTATTGATTCCGGAAAAGAAACAATTTCGAATTTATCACACTCTGTAAACATGATCGTCATCTGACCGAGGTTCAAAATTACGAGGTCCGTCCCAAAATAGCCCTCGTGTTGCTTCAAAACGGGACGTTAATATAACTAAACTAAACTAAACTGTAAACATGATAGCTCAAAAATGCAATGAACTGGATGGGTGAAATTTGGCATGTGTTTCTACAACTGTAAATATGCATAAAAGTTTAGACCAAATTCGCCAAAAGAAATATATACTTTTCTTAAGCGCATACTTTATTTTCTGAGCTCTACTACGAAACTGAAGGGCCATATTTTAGAGGATATTTTTAGCATGTTTTGCTATTCACGCCAAATGAAAATATTATTTATTTTTGGAATTATTGCACTTATTTGTCTGCTGTCTATCTCTCCATACAATGCAAATATAAATTAATTAATCTTTGTGAAAGTTGCTGTTGTTATGGTTGAGCATGAATGAAAAAATATCCTAAAACTGAGAATTAATAGCATTGCAATTAGTTTGGCGTCATGAATTTGATATATTATTTTGAACTTCTAAATGGCTTAAAAATCATTTTCTTCGTGAATTGTTGCTGGGAAACATCAAAATTACAAAAGCAAAACTGATGATGAAAAATGACTTAATAGCGACGATAAACAAATAAAATAATAACATTAAACGTTATAACACCAATCATTAAGAATGAAATTAAAATAAGATACAACCAAAGCTTCTGGAGCGGGCAAAATGCAGCAAGCAATCAAGGAAACATTGAAAACATTCTAACAAAATGAACATTCTTTAGATATTAAGATTCCGCAAGGATGAATAAGCTTAAAGAATCCACCAGATGAACCTTATCAAGGCGTCACTCAACTGCGGAGATTCAAAATAAAACAACAGGAATACTTTTCTGTATGGGATTCCGACAAAAGTCAGGAAAATTCACCAAGAATTTCCCTAGAATCTTTTGTGACCCAAAGCATTCCGAAAAATTGAAAAAAAGAAGAAATTCAGAGATGCTCAAAGAAGTAGGCCTTTAATGCCAAATAGCAGAAGTAAAAAAAAAAAAAAAGACAAAAACTTACTTTCTACCTTCAAGAGATGTAACAACATGCACACTTGCTTGCCTTGTTCAATCTTAATATCCAAAGAATATTCATTTAGTTAGATAGAATAGTGACAAAGTGTTAGTTGGAATAGATATTTCGTATACATTTAGTGGATTTTTTACAAATTCCATTCCAGAACTTTAGGTTCCTTATGACGAAGTAAAAAACATTTTTGTCCGCTCGCTATGAGTGACTTCCATATGAGGAAGTATAGAGCTAGTCGAGAGAACAATATTTTCGATTTTTGAAAATTACTTGTTTATATCAATTTAAAAACAATAAACTAGAAAAAGTAGAATAAACAAATTTAAAAACATTTTAACTTAAATTTTAAACAGAAAGAACAAAATTTAAACAATAAAATTTAGACAATGTTGAAGTAGCGCTCAATTGCAGCTGTATACAAAACACACACACACAAAAAAAAATGGAAATAAAAATCTTTCAAAGGAAGCAAATAACTAACAAAAATACTCTGAGAGAATCGAACAAACAAGGAGTCCATTCTAGCCCACTTTGTCAAGGACTAAGGACGGAAAACTTGCATTACGCCAGGCGTAATTCAAGTTTCTTACAGAAAAATTTCCAAATATTTTGAATCCATTTCGAATTTAGTCCTTATTCCTTGACAAAGTGGACTAGAATGGATTCTTTGCTTGTTTAATTCGATTCTCTCAGAGTATTTTTGTTAGTTTTTTGCTCTCTTTGAATGATTTTAATTTCCATTCTAAATAGCAACCTCACTGTGTGAAGTCACCGATCAGAGCTTTCCTATCAACAGAAGTACTTCCGCTGAGAAACAACTTTTACAGATATTATGCCTCTGCATTACTTCCTTGCCTTGGCCGTAACCATGGCTTGCGTTTCCTTGCCTTCCTTCCGTTGGCTTCGTGAAAAAGTTTATTGCTATATCGAAAAATCGCCAACTTGGCATTTTCTTTTTAAAGTTGGCACAAATGAGAAAAACTAAGTAGAACAAGCACAACTTATTGCTATCATTATTCGCTTTTATTTAACTTGACCTGCTTCATGTTAAGTTGTAGTTTTGTAATCAATGTTTCATTTACCCTTACACTTACTATAATTGTTTATTCCTGGTAACAAAATATATTTTAATATTTTCTAAACGATCGATTTTAGTTAAATTCGATTGACTTAGTTAATCGATTGATTTAGCTAAATTTTGATTCCATTTTAGTCGAACCATCTGATAGTAAATTTTAGAAAATAATTTGCTTTAAGATTCTATAATATTTATAATGATAAATTATTAAATATATTAATGACGAAAAAGTAAAAATTAATAAAAATAAAAAAAGTATAAGCAATATTTTATTTGTGTGCTGAAAAGTTGATTTTTTTAAATGAAAAATATGGCCGTCAAAACAAAATCGAAAAAGCATGAGGCCCCGAAAGCAATACTCTTAAAAATTAAACAACAATGATTATCGTAAGAAAGAAACTCCAAAAACATTTGTAAAAAATTAAAATATGTTATAAATATGATTGTAACTTGAATTTCCTAAAAATATTTCTATCAGGGACTCATGCTTTTACGATTTTGTTTTGATATTCATATTTTTGATTTAAAAACATAAGAAAGGCTCAGTTCGGGTCTGCACCGTAGATTTTTCGTGAAAATGTCGAATAAAATCATAAAACAAGTGTTTCGCATTAATATCTAATTTAGTTATCAATCTCTTTAATACAATATTTACACAGAGTAGTATAATGGTTAGAGAATAGATAAATCACAAGTTTATCGCATGTAGCAGAAGTCTGTGGTAGGTTGTGATTTATCTATTCTCTAACCATTATACTACTCTGTGTAAGTATTGTATTAAAGAGATTGATAATAAGATTACATATTAATACGAAATACTTGCCTTATGATTTTTTCCCGACGTTTTCACGAAAAATCTATGGTGCAGACCCGAACTGCTCCTTTCTTATGTTTTATTTAGAGTAGCTTTTGATGGCGCCATCTGTTGACAGTATATAGAACTGCATTTCGCGTATGCGCAGTAAAATATTCTTTACTACAAATGCCCATATTTCCCGTAATATTCAAATTTTTGAATTTAAATTTTAATACAATGTTTCTTTTACGTATTGTCAAGTATTCTGTAAGTTTCGTACAATTCGAAAGAAAACCCTGCATGTTCTAATAAAAAAACATGCGGAGTTTGAAATTTTTAATTTAATACCGATTATTACTTATATTCTGATAAATATTTTTATTGTCTCACTTTGGGTCCTAGTAATATTCCTCAAGCTCTTTAAAATTACACCAGAATCAACCTCCTAAATAAACGCGTTTCCATGCTACACTTATTTATAACTTTACATAAAGCTAATTCATAGCAATCATGCGCATGCGCCTGCACTAGTGCGATGAGGTCACAGGCAAAAGAAATACTATGCGACAAACTCTTACAGATATGATCTATCCGGTGTGGGGTCAACCATTCTTCTCGCATTATTAGTAGCCTAGTTATTAGCGATTCAAATCTGACGGTATTTTGTCACACAGGAAAGTTCGACCGACTACTACTGTAACGAGCGGAAAGACGTTTTCACGTCAAAATATTTTAAACTTTTTAGCACAATAATAAAAGTGTATTTATAAAATAATTTATATTTTTCAATTTTATAACTGTATGGATTCTTATATTCTTATTTACGAAGTGTGCGGAGTTGGCTTTGATGTTTGTACTGTAATTTTTATGTGTGTGAAATAATATTTTATTTTACTACTCTAATGAACTTTAATAAAAATCACCGATTTTTTGTTTCATTTTTTGTGAACCAATTACGCACTTCAAAGATTTCAGAATTAAGTGTTAAGGGCTAGTAGAATACAGGGGTTAACGAAGATTCTAACTGTCGAACTCAAAGAATGAGAGTTTGTTTCCATAAACAACGTGTTAAAATAAAAAATAGCCACTTTGTAAATAATATTTAATGTAACATTAAATATTTTAAAGACACAGTTTCACATACGACGGGTAAGCATTTGTTTTGTTTCAAATTATTTCACTTAGTTTCTGCAATTTTTGAAGATTTGATTTTACAATTTTTGCACATGCTTTCGGAAATTTTTGCACGGTTTCTGCATTCTGCACTTTTTGACACAAATTTTTGAAATGAATGACATTCGATATGCCTTTAAATATCAATCTTTATTCATAAATATAACAGTTTTACTTTTCAAACTAATAAAATAAATATTGTTGAAAATACATTTCCTCTTTTACGTCATCATAAATTATGTTCCCATCTAATTCTCCATCTTCAACATCTGCATACTAGAAATTTAGAAAAAGCAGAATTAACCTTCCTTGAAAATATATGATCGAGAAAAAAAGAACCTTTTCTACGAAATAATTCGCCATATTTATTTTACAATATTTTGCTAAATTTTGCATCTTTCTGGAATCTCTACTCTGAAGAATCTAATTGTTTAAAAATACGCAAATAATATGAAACAATTCTTAAGGATCTATAGAACCTTTAACAACGGAAAAGTAATCAAAGTGTGACTACATATTATGTAAAAATACTTAAAGAAATTTAATAAGATTTTTAGCACAGTTACATAAATCAGGTTCTTTCGTAAATATGAATTTTAAAGTCAGTGTTACAATTTTATGCATTTCAAATGTATTTATAACGTAAACCAATTCCGTGTAAGTATTCTTCCGCATATTGATTTCGCCTGCGCGCAGGATTAAAAAAAAACTATTCAACTCATGCAAGAATATGCTATAGGGTTAGCCTGAAGTTTAGAGTGGTACTCACTTCGTTTCCCTTAAGCTCGCCAATTGTTTGTCGCCAAGAGAGAGAGTGCCAGAATGTTTGTTTTGGATGCGAGTTGACATTTTTTCGGCGTAGTTTGCGCATGCGCCGACAGTGATTTGTTTACCGGTCTACGGCCCATGCCCTTAATTTCGCCTCATTTCTATTTGCCCACTGTCTTCTCTTCGATTTGATTGGTCGGCGTACGAATTTGAATAATACTTCGTTTGGAATTCTTGATCATTTACCAAACGATTTTTTTTCAATAACCGTTCGCTCCTCTTCTAAAGATTTTCGTTCATTTAATTTGCTGATTCTCTTTCTCTGTGTTGCTGATTATGGCTTCCAAATATCGAACAAAAAATGCTTTTTTCTGAAAACAATGGTTCCCTTGCTACGTTTCATCGTTTTCAGACGTCGTGTTTTTTCTGTGTCCGTGCTTTCCCTGTGTGTTTCGTTTCTCAATGAAAAAGCGAAGCTACGAGGGGACCGCTTTGCTGAAAGAGAAGTTGCTGATGCCTTTTTAAGTTAAAAAAATTTGACCGGTGCACACTTGCAATGCCGAGGGCATTACGTGCTCAATCTCTCGTTTTGGGATGCCGTAGGCATCAAATACGCAGGAGACCTATAAAAAACTCAATGCGCATCCTAAACAGTGCTTGGCGACGGCAAATAAAATGACGCCAAACAAAATTGGCGAGAAAATAGTGGGCACCTTAAAGTTGAGGTTTACCTGCTATAAAATTCCCTTCCGGACAACACAGCTTGAAAATTGTGCAATATGACGAATATCCTGTTATGTTTTACTTACTTTTTATGTTGTTAAAATACGATAGTACCTTTTTCTTAAAAATTAGAAGTAAGATACCAAGCACTGATAATAAACCATAAAGCATAACGCCTTGATTTTGCATAATTATCATCCTTAGATTTGTGTAAACATACCTGGAAAATCCCATAGCGATAAGATGAACATCATTTTAAAGCGCTTATGCGAAATCTCAAGAAAATGTAGTTTTGAGATATAAGCATTTGAAGTATAAAAACCATGTGCAAAACTTCTACAAGTGTATACATAGAGATAGTTTTTGGCTATATCTTCTAAATTATTTAATATCTTATAAATTATTTAATATCTTCTAAATTATTTAAAGTACACATATGTGTGATACCATAAAGTGTTCAAAATGATTTAAGCGTTCAAATATGTTCATAAGGAAAGTATAAATTATTGGAAAATTTATAGGTCCTATAAAGTCTTATTAAATAATTAATCTTGGGTTAAAATATATTAATATAATGTAAAGATATTTTAAATTATAAAGTAAATCATAAACATATTTATTTTACTCTTTTAAATTCCACTCTCTTGAGTTGTTTAAGGCACGAATTCCATTATTAATTTGCTGAACCAAAGTTTGCGTATTCGCTATCTTGTGACATTTATTATTAATACATTTCCTTACATTTTCTCGCACTGGCCAAACATCAATTTCAATACAACCGTAAAAATCTTTATTATCATTTATGAAACTAGAACGGCGATAAAACACAACTTTTACCATTAAACATCGCATTCTCAATTCAATTAATACAATTCCCACATGTCAAAACCTGTCAACAAACGAGTTTCACTCAAGATGAAGGGAAATTTCGATGCGTCGCGTATTTGTTTAATCCAAATTTTTGATGTCGAAGAAGCTTTCAGAAATATTTGATTGAATTCCACGAAAGCATAGCAATTTAATTCTTTCGGTCCATTATAAGAGCGGTAGAGAAATTGATAAGAAGTATTAAAAGGAAGGACACGAAATACAGAAATCTGAAAGTATAAATTTTAACAGGCAGTATGGAAGTATTTCAAGATTATTTTTGCCTCAAAGGAATTTTGAACCAGTGCTATAAACTAAAAGAAAGGCAATAAAGAATTTATGCTGGTAGTAATAAATAAAGTAAATAATAAATTCCAAAGGATGTCTTCATAAATATTTTTATTGATTTGTCAAACTTATTTAATAGAAGAAGCCAAATTTTATCTCTCATGTCTAATAAAATATACATGGTGTCACAAAATTAGTTGTGCAAACATTAGTTGTATTTAAATGAGGTAGATAACGTCAAAAGAAACCGTGAATAGAAATTTTACAGGAAAGCACTAGAAAATGTTCAAAAAACAGAAGTGACACAAGGAATGGAGCAATATTTATTAGATGAATTATTATATGTGTTCATTTCAATCTATCGTAGGACTTACTCGAAGTTTCCAACATTAGAAGTAATGTATTCCTTATACCGACACATCATCTATTGTTTCTGTATTCTCTACATCAACAGAAATCATATCAAGTCTTATCACGAGATCCATCCCCATCAAAAAGCGATTTGCCTCGCACCTTTTTTGATTCTCTCGCAGAAAGAAATTAAGGCTGATAATCAGGTAAGCGTGGTGGCCTTATAACAGGCCCTTCATCCCATTTGTGAGCGTCCAAAAGATCAGTTTACTCACTCACTAACAGGCCATCCAAAATAGTCTGGAACTTCATCCCGGCAGAGCTTTTCCAAGAAACATAGTATGCTTCTTGAAGTTCAATTAGGATTGTAAGAGTTATGGACGCCGACTAAGCAGTCGGTCTAGATGCTTGTTCGTTCATCGGTGCCATTGTGCAGCATGGGCCATCACAACGTGTGGGTTCGAATGAGCCTACACATGGCGTTCTTCTGATTCAATACACCTTCCTGAGTTAAAGATATCTTATTCGTGAATAAAACAAAGATGGTAATTTCATGTTTTTGGCACTTTTCTGTAGAATTTACTGCGTCAAAACAACGCATATACGATAATCCTGCATGTAGGTTCTGCGACTACAGTTTGAATGAGAAACAAGGAAATGTTCCTCTCGCTTGCTGAAGAGTAATGGCGGCTATGGCAGTTTGATTACATATCTGGTCAAGGGTTCCTATTATATTGTGTTTCCTTTTCGTGTTATTTACCTCCACTATATGCTTGTAGTAATAATTTCGTGACATCCTATATGATATAGAATACGATATCTGTTATATAAAGGTTGTGGCCAAAAAGAAACCGAAATTTCCAAATAAATCAATAATTATTAAATTATCTTTCAATGTGATTTGATCCCTTCAAAATACCTTTACCTTTCTTCTCTATTTTTGCGCTGCTTCCAACGTGCCTCCAGTTCTGGAATGGCTCCTAGGAACCCTTCTTGGGACTACTCTTAAGACTCGCGGTCAATTTTCGTCGCTCTCTTCCACTGCTTCAAATCTGCGATTTCTTAATGTAGATTTCACCTTTGGAAACAAAAAAAAGTCCACATGGTCAAATTTGAGAAGTTATGACGCGTTTCTGATCCACGTTCGAATGATCACGTAACTATTGACTAGCTGTGACGTGATTCAATTCTTGCTCATCAATCAAGAGAATAGACACAATGTACGTTTTCATATTATCGGTCAAAATTGAGCGAGATGAAGTTTTATTGTTGAATTGATCTTCGAAACTTTCAACAGCACTTAAACAATGATTTACACTAATAAAAGCGGACATTTTCTCTACGTGATGATCGCCCGCTCTCATGGAAGGGCGTCCAATTTTTGGGTCATCTTTGGTAGATATTTTACCCGAATCGAAACTTCTGTACCAATAATATCATTTGGAGACCTAAACCTCCGTAAGCTTATTGCAGTGTTTCAGTAAAAAAAAATGCTAATTTCAGGCAAAAAACAACAGTTTAGGACAGTTTGTTACAAACTGTCCTAAACTCGCCGCTCTTTCATTTTGAAAATGTAAAAGATCGTCAGAAACACAAATAGTGGTTTATCTTACTATACATAAAGCAGTGACGAAATGACGTGGTGTTCTCGAAAAAAATGCAGTTGCAAGCTGAAGGTTAACACTACACCCATAATTACCTTGGGATTAGTTGGTTGATGTGTGGAAACTCTACATTAAAAGCTCGGCTTATAATGCTATAAGCTTATTAGCCGAGCTTAATATTAAGCTTATTTTAGAGAAAACTATGCATACCGTTCATATCTTCAAAATATATGCTGCACAACATGGTAAACAGTTAAGACTTCTAATGAAGTTTTATAATGTGCTAACATTATGTTGTTTAGTGGATGATGTCATTTGTAATGAGATGAGGGAAACATTGCAATAAAACAATGACGAAATCTCGTCAGCCTAATTCTGTCTGCATTCTACAGCATCTGTCATTTTGATGTAGAATGATAATCTATGTTATGAACATTGTATAAGCGTGTTTACATCCAGACATCTGATTTTACTAAGTATTATAGTAATATTGAGGTACAATTTTCTAACTAGACACAAAAATATTTCGGCAAAGAAGGCTTCGGGATGGTTCTCAATTAGTGGTTGATAGATGAATAGCTAGAAACAGATGGTGATACGGAACTCATCAGCAAAGGTTAAAGGGTTGGTACAGTTTATTAGTACAGACATTTTTTTTTTATAAGGAATATATGGGCGCACGTGACCTGTCGAGGCATAAACTCAAGAAATGAGTCTGACCTAAACATAATGGTATACTAACAAGGACATTGACAAGTTCTTCTTCTCAGCAGTGTTTATAACTACAAGATATTTATTCATTTAAAGACAATCCAAAAATAAATCCAGTTACAGTGTTGCTTGATATAAAATGAACATCGCACAAGGAATAAAAACCGAAAACACCAAAAAAAAAATTAAAATTCATAACATGAATTTAAGAAATACAAGACTGAATCTTAAAAAAAATAGTAGTTTAAAAATTATATACACTCAATTTTTAAATATTATAGAGCACATTAAGAGTTTAAATGGTAAACACTTATTTATACAACGAGAAATTTTCTATATAATAAAATTTGACATACAAGTTCTCAAATAAGCGGCTGTTTCTAGAAGTTCTAGCTGGTACAGCCAAATGAACACATTTACGTATATTATCGCAATGTCTTGAAAACGTATAGCCGAACTTAATACATTATGTGCTAGAAGCGAATTAGATGCAAGCTCAAATAAAAAGACGAAACCGTAACTGTGCTCGCTCTAGACAATGTTTATACCATAAAAGAAAAAGTGAGCGTAATCTGTAGACATCTATTAACACGCCCGACTTATCTAAACTAGTAAGTAAATCAAATTCGTGAATTAAAATTTTGATGGGTAATTCGAGAAAAACGTATTTCTACGTTTCCCGCTTCCAAAGTGTTAATAAATAATTAACGGAATACCTCTAAAGATTAAAGGAATACCACCAAAAATTTACAAGATAGTCAGATCAGGCTAGGAATGAGAAAAAGTAACCGAATGTTGTTTTACATGATTAGTAAAATAACAGTCAGAGTCTCAGCATTTTCATTTCTTCGTAAAAGTTTTATAAGTTGAATTTATTAACCTTCCAGAAGTCTGAGTAACTAGAAGTATATAGCCTTCAAGAAGTATGTAGGAGCTACTTATATCGTGCATAGCATTACATATTTATATGATTCTTTCATAAATTTAAATGCAGTTTTTATTTACATAATCTGTGTTTGTATGGAACTAATAAATACAGATCACGCTTAGAAATTTCCATTGATCTTTGTGAAAGAACACGATAAGTACACGAACGGAACACGATGTAAGTATGTCCTACATACGCGTGCCTGCTGGAAGGTTATAATGATAAACATTTTACTGAAAATGGAGTAAAAATTCGATTTCAGAAAACTAATTTAAAGCAATCCATTGGAATACCTGGAATTACTTGTCTGGAATGCTAGAAAGAGTGCATACTAATTTTTCCTTCTTTAGATCAAACTTTTATAAATTGATAATCGTTTCTAATAATTTTCTACATGCTTACAAAAACCTTGAAAACTATTCAAACAAACAATGAGTCCTTACATTAAAAGTGATATCGAAGTGTCTGAGAACGGCATTATTTCGGACACGAAATTTATTAACTTCTGTGTTTTTCCTTCGTAATAAAATTTGATCAGGGTATCGTAAACTGGATAGCAAGAGAAGTAAACGTGACTCGTTCGTCAAATTAGTGATTTTACCCGGATCGTATCATCCTTCTTTTCATTTCGTTTCCATTAGGTTATCTTGATGTCAGAGGATTAGAAGCAGTTGTAACAAGACTTCAAAAAGAGATATTTGGCTGAATTCCTTAGAAGTTATATCTGTTCGCTTATCCAAAGCATACTTTGAAAAGAGATTTTTCTGGAAATATTGAAATGTGGGATCTCTTTTTTTTTTCTCGTATCGGAAGTACACTTAGGGAATCGCAATAGTCCAATAATTAGAACTCTATACAGTGGAACATCGGGCATCCAAACCCTAGGAATCCGAACACCTTTTTAAAGTTTTTTGAAAAACTTTTATAAAGCAAATGAAGGAAAATGACAATTAGAATCAAGGCTAATGTTTTTTCCTAACTTAAATGAAACATTTCAATTGGTATTGAAGAATGAATACAGCTCCTTAATTAGTAGAAACAAAATCGCTTATCTTCTTTTGACGTTAAGGAACTAAACCTGGTTGACGATACGAATCGCTACTACCTCTTTCCGTACTCTTTCACAGAGTATCCAAAGCCAATACTCTTCAAGGTATATCAAGAGTATTTTACCGAATTTTCCGCATAATCCGAATTTCCCGGAATCCGAACAGAATTCAGCCCCAATTAGTTGGGATTCCCAAGTTTCTACTCTGTGTGTATAAACATTTTAAACCATCTGAGCCTAAATAAACCCTTTCTGGAATTACGTCCGTTCGTTTGTATGTGTGCATATGGTCACCATAACTGAAAAACGAAACGAGCATAGATTAAATTTAGCATGTGGTTGTTTCACCAAAAATTTTTTATCTGCCTCAAATTCTGGACAAAATTTCTCAGCTTGAAGAGCATATTCGTCGTCCTAAACGCATTTTCTACTTTTTGCTCTATGCCATTGAGCTACACAAAAATGAATTCCATTTGCAACGATATTTTGAACAATTTTGAAGAAAATTTGTCACTTTATCCAGTGAAATGCAACTATTTGCATCCATATTATTGTGAGTAGCTGTAATTAAATGTCTTTTAATAATTGTAAATATTAGGGGAATAACTATTATTATAAGCAGTATATTAAGCAATAAACGAACACTTAAGTACATTAAGAGTGATTCTGATATGAATACAGCTGGAATCCATGATTTCTTTACATTTTCGAATTTGAAATTTCCTGATTTCTGAAGCGGAGTTGCGCAAACCTTCTCAAATCTTGTTTCACAAGCCCATAAGGGCGCTTCCTCGTAATGTCACTCTTACGGTTGGAAAGAGACATTTACAGAGATTCTTAGTCGGGAGAATGGAAGTTAATGACCCCTGGCCTTAGTGACCCTTTTGGCGACTTGGCGAAAAATTTGGTGACTTTGGAGACAAAACGAAAGTCCTTGAAGATGATAGAATTTTATTGCCATCTCTATTGGGAGCGAAGTTATGGAGATTCTTCTGGAATTTTCCTGTGACGTCACATCATACAGGAAAAGGGTTTAAATACTCGGAGATACTGAGATGAGTGATCGTCTTTGGAACGCGTTAAATCTTTTGATTTCGAGTGTGTTTGAAGGGTTTTGAATCTCTTTGGAGTTTCGTCCACAGTGCTATTTGGTAAACTGATGGACGCCGAACGGTATTGAAAGTGCTGTTAAAATTGTCATTAGTGATTTGTGTTGCTAATTTGTACAAGAGCTGTCTTTCTTGTTTCCCGTGCTTCGTGTTTCCCGGAATATTCGTGAATAAAGCATCTTTCTCCATTATCCTGCTTGTTGGATTGTTTGCACCGCACACACACAGGAAGATTTTCGTAAAAATACAAGGGTTCAGAGTTAAAGCGAATCAAGCTCATAAGATTCATTTCTGAGAAAACAGATCTCAAAGTTGCTGAGCTGCATTTTAAGTAACAGTAGACTTCTAGTTGTTCTTGCTGCCTGGTGGCTAAAATTGAACTAGGGACTTGAATCATCATTACACAGAAAATTCAACATTTCCACACTACTGTGGTAGTGGTGGTGCAAAATGGACAAAACATGGACTTGGTCCACCTTAACTCTGAACCCTCCATATCATTTGGGATCAAATTCCGAGATGAACTATAGGAATGAAATGCTGACAGTACATATACATAAATAGTCTAGAAGCTGTACAGACGGCTAAATGTTATCTATTCTCATTAAACAAGGGAATGCTTAGGATAAAAAATGCCTCTCAATAACCAGTTGTTAAATACTAAAAAAAATATTAAATAGCTGGATATCTCACCTATATTATTTACATTTTATGAATCATTCTCCTCTTGCTAACAATTCCCCATACCCAATAATTGTTAACCCGTTAACGTCCAGCGTCCTATTTATAGGACAGTTACATTTCACTTCCGTAGCTAAACCTAATGCATTCCATTGTTTATTTCTTGCTTTGTCTAACAAGTCAATATGCATTACCGAACTTCTAAACATTTCAATTCGTATTTACTTCCAGATAGCCAGGTTTTGTAGTTAGAGTGTCATCATTTTGAAATTGTTCTTGTTTTCCTTTGATTTATTTTTGAGGTAAAGTTAGGAATTCGAAAATAATATTTATTCTTTTGATATTTTATTATATTTTAAAAATCTTTTAATACATACTCTATAAAAAGTTTTTAAATTGATTTTCTACTGACTTCTAGAAATTTTTCTAAAAAGGTTGGAATCAGTATTTATTAACATAATTTGAAAGAAATTTACTGAAATCTATGCTTTAAATTAAGTTGGGAGTTAACAGGTCAACATAATACTTCATATTACTGGAAAAGCGAATTTATACATCAAAATACCTCACTAATAATAATTAATTTACAATTGCTATCAATGTATGATATAAATTATAAATGCATCAATTACTAGAAATTCCTTTCCTCGCCATGCAAATATTTTGTTATAATAAAGATAATATTGAAAATGCCAATAAGAATGAATTAATGTCCTTTGATTATCACTATAATAAATTAAATAGAAATTTCACCAATTCTAGTATCGTGCATACGCCACGTAATATATAAATAGTCTTCTGGAATTTTGAAGAAGTTTTCAGAAATAAAAACCTTAGTATTTCAGAAAATCCATATTAAAAAGAATGTAAATAAGAATGATATGTGAACTAGAGAAAGAATAGTTAAATCATTTCGGTAGATCTTACGAATGAAGTAATCCAGACACTTGGTAGACGTCTTGAAATCGCTCTAAGAATTTACTAGGCGCATCATCTGACTCTTCTAGACTCCGAACTCTGTTTGTAGGCTGAATAAATTGCTAAAATTTGCATTTGAGTGATGGCCTTACATTCATAACTCATATATTTGATGGCAGAGAGCATTTGGACATTTAAACGAAAGATATATTGATTATTACATGAATATAATAGAACAGTAGTAATATATTATTTACTTGTTGACATATCCAGCGTTGCTCGAGACAAAAATGCTGTCATAACTAATATTTTTAATCTAAAAATATTTTTATATAAGACATTAGAATGCACGAAATCCTTTTATCGTCTGAAATTTGTTTTAATTAAAGTGGGAATATCAATAAAACGAAGCAATTTTTAAAAACCGCCGAAAGCAAATTTTCTCCATAAGTTATTTATGTTGTTTAGTCTTCTATGTGCGCCTGAACTGCGCATGAGCACTGGGAACACAGCTTTTAATTTACAAAAAATTAAACTACGCAAAAATTATGATGAAACTTTCACTAAAACCTTCTTATGCTTCATAGCATTTGAGAGCAAAATTTGAAGAAATTCTTTTCAGTAGTTTAGATTTATATAACACACTAACAATCGGCGTTTCGTTTTCATTTATATAGATTATGAAATTGAAATGTGGCGTTTAAAGCCAAATCAGTGACTTTGGCTACTTTTGTTGGCGAAATTTAAAGCGAAATGAAGCCCCAGAATTTTATTGTTTGCTTAAGCGCATTTTATTGTGTGACAAACGTTTTTTCGTAATCGTCTTCTGAAATATTCAGAGGATTACTTTTTAAAAGCCAATTATTTTATATGTTCTAATACTTTACTTATTAAATAAAAAATTAAGTAATTTTAATTATTTTCTTATCTTTATCCTTAGTACCGTTTCATTCATTAATTAATGATATTTTCGGTACAAATTCCGAAAGAAGTTTTGTTTGATGATTCGCAATTCAAGTTTTCTCTTTGTACTGTCTTTTATTTATTTCCTACTAGCCACCTTCGGCGACCAGCTTGTTCCCCGGGAATATAATTACAATTGCATCTCTTATGCGTAATTTGATATTTATGATTCCCTTAACAATTTTAAATTTCAAATTGTCATAGACATTTAAGCCGTGTTCTTTCTGTAGCTTTGCACCTGTTTTGTTCGTTGTCTGCTTGAACGTTCCTAATAGAGTCAAGTGACTGGCTGTGTCATGCAACATCAAATTGCACATTTTCGATATCAACTTCACTCTTATTCCTCTTGCAAAATATGCATTTGATTTTAATTTTAAAATGATGCGGCACATTTTACTTCCAGCCGCATGTTAGCTGGATGAAAATGCACTTATTAAAACATAGCATTAAGCATTAAGATATTACTTTAGCTTTCAACAATGATAGAGAGACCAGCAAATAAATGTTTGTTTAAACAGCGAAAATGGTTAGAATTACGTTACAACGATGAAAACTATTGTTGTGAATTATGCCAAAAATATTTTTAAGAATTTATTAAAATTAGAGAAAATATCGTACGGCAACTTGATTGATATCATTGAAAAGGATTTTTTTGCACTTTCAGATGGTATAAAAATGATTTTTGTACTGTAATACTTTTGGAAGTTGTTAAGGGAAAACGCCAAAATTTTGCTTAATTTTTAATTAATTGAAATTCTAATTAAAATTTTTTGAAAGTGCTCCGAAGTGCACACCCCCACCCTCCAAAGTACGTTTGTGCAAAATTTCGCAGCTCTCGCTCCAGTTGTCTGCCCTGTAGAGCGCCAACACACAGACACACACATTCCCCTTTATTATTAGTAGAGATAGAGATATACTACTTTTCTGCATTGTCTATTTCTTTGTAAAGAATTATTGGACCGCAGTGCCTTGTGGTAGAAACTCAGCTTCTGGTCCACCGGCTGCCGGTTCGAGACTTGATTTCAGCAAACATCTATCGTGTATGATGCACTTTCAATCTGTCGTGATTCAAACATTCGTTCGCTGGTGCGGTGTGATATCTTAGAAGGAGGCAAATGATTCAGGATTTGTTCTCACCTTCTGAACACCGATAAGATTGATGAGTCCTGAAGCAATCCTCGTGTACCCTCAAAATGGCACTTTAACCTAATTAAAATAAACTAAATTTAACAGTGAGAAACCGCCAGTGAAAATGGAAATTTGGAAGTATACAACTAAGTTGAAAGGACAGCACTCCTAATTATTTTTTGATTTAGTAGGGTAATTAAGGCAGTTATTGACACTTCGGACAGTTATTGAGTTCCTAATCTTTAATTTGGAAAAAAAGTCTCTCCCTAGTTTCCGTTGCATAAGTCCATATATAATGCAAAAGTAGATTAAATATTGATGAAAGGATGTCAGTAACTAATTTTGTACTGCTTATTCTAATTATGCAAATCAGCTTGAAAAAGCAATTTTTTATGAAACCCTTTATTCAGTTTAAAGTAGAGTAATTCACGAAAAATAACAATGAATTACAATTAGATTGATCCATTTTTACTATTTTTTCAATGAAATAATAGAATAAATATTGCCTTGAAGATGACAAAAATTGTCTTGTTTACCCTAACCCCTTATTTGTTGACACCCCCCCCCCAATTTGAAGTCACTGATTAGAACTTTCCTATCAAAAGAAGCATCTCTGCTGAAAAACAAGTTTTACAGACAACCTGCGACTTGGCCTTATAGAAGAAAACAGAAAGAAATCCTTTCAAAATAATTCTCAAACCTGGTAATTTCTTCTTAAACCTAACCCGCACACGCACCTTAAACACACCCTTAACCTTAATACACCCGCGCACGCACTCAGCACACACGCACACTCAGTAGAGGGTGCCAAGTCACAGCTGGGAGGTACCAACAGCCATAATTGATAAGGAATGATCCTCTAATTGCGATTATCAACATGGAAATTTTGACATCCTTTTAAAAATTAACGACAGCAACTAATCGTGACACCCAGCCAGAATTCAGAAACTTCATTGCAAGCTTATCGGGTAGTTGTCGGGAGGAAGAATGAGAAATGACATTTTCAGCCGCTAAAACTGCAATTATTAAAACAATCGTGAAATATCGTCGTTTATGATAGTTATACATCTTAACTCTCTCAGGCGCTGTGATTTGGTGGTAATGTTTCGGTTTCAGAACCGGATAATCGTCTGTTCGAAAAAGTTCTCCGTGTGCGTGTGGGCCCGGTGCATGCGAAATCTGACGGCGAGAGTCAAACGTCCTCCCGCTGGTGTAGTGCAGAAGTTTGGAGAGGAGGTGACAACGCAGGTGTGGTCCTCTTCATCTGACCACGATTCAAAATTACGAGGTTCGTCCCCAAATAGCAGACATGTAGTAGGCACATTAATATAACTAATATAAACTCAGGTCTCTTCACTCGCCTCTCTCTAAACATGGTCTGCCATCTGTCGACGGCGTGAGAAATTTATTTTCTGAATTAACCAAGTAAATTCCGTTGAAAAACATTACTTTTAAATATATTATATTCAGGTCTATTTAACTAGGTGTAGTGATACATCATGTGATTTTTTTCGTCCTCTCAGCTTAAGTTGATTCTGGATATAATATAAACAAATAAAACTAATTTTTAAACATTTATAAGTGATAATAATTCTATCCCATGGAAACTCTACGTTATCGACTAATAAAATATTGTATTGAGATATATTATAATATCAAACAACAAGGTTTGCTTTAGATACTTTCAAAAAGTAGAAAGAATCCTTTGTAGAAAATAAATAATAAATATAAAATATAATAAAAACCAATCAGAATTCAGTTTGTTATTTTTCCATTTCTTTTTAATTCATTTTCTCGAAGTTGTCAATATTTACGATGATTTGTTTTTATGTTATGCTTTTGTTTTGTTATCAATGTTATGAGAGGACATAACACCTTCTTTACTTTGATGACTAGGACGAGTCCCCACTTTCTCTGATTGATGTGTGACCTAATTGTTGGTGGTATTTTTTCATGTCTTAATTTGCTATGAGTTTGTTTTTCTGGCTCAATACACCTCAATACAAACTAGATTTCTGGATTTTTCATCTAGTGGCTTCATATATGTCTTCTACTGGTTATATTTCCTGAAACTTTCAAATTTCTTGGGATTTTCGGGTCATGGGGAGTAAGATTTTGGAGGAAAGTTAGGCCCCTCACAGAAAAAAAAAATCCCAGGTTTGAATCCCTTCTTGAAGCTGACCCTTGACGAAGTCTGCAGGCCGGATTCATTTTCCCCCCTTTTTTTACATTATTTTTTATTTCTTCACTTTTTTAGAGCATTGTTATAATTCGTTTTTTAGATGTAGCGGCAATTGCGTGCGCACTAAATGCAGTGTACTTTAATAGATGCACACATGTTTAATTTAATAAATATCCAAATATTTTTTGGGTTTATTTAGATTCTAAATGTACCAATACAACTATCTGGCGCTGAAAGGGCTTGGTGGGGAATAGCTCTCTGAGTGTTTTATAATTCTCATGGCCTATGTCTTCATCCTTTGTATTTAGAATTTTACGTTTTGACCAATGTCCAGTTTCATTTTACATGTATCTTCTCACCCAATTTTAGTCATCTTGTGTTGCTTATTAATTTTTATATTCATTTTATGCATCATTTTATCTCCGACTGAGGCGGCATCAATATTTTACAAAGCTTGTGTGCGGAGTGAGCATGTTTTAATTTGGACCTTGTGCAAGAAAGTGGTTAATTTGAATTAGATTCTAATTAATAATTATTTTTCTTAACTATTTATTTCTAGCTTTGATAATAGTAGCATGAATGAAAGGCCTGTTCTACGTTTCAACTATTAAAATCGTTATAGTCAATAAAAAAACAAATTCGAAAATACAGAGTTTATGGCCAGATTATCGTTGGTTGTATTCATCAATTTGATTTATTAATATCTTGAGAATTTATTGTTTAAAAATATTTAATAACTCAAAACTGAAGTGTAAAAATGTGCGGGATTGAATTTAAATCAACATTACGGACTTTTTCTGTTATTCAAAAATCAACCAAAAGTTTTATTCAGGGGTTAAATTTTGGCATAAAACTGAGGCCTAAAACTTTTATTGGAATGCATTTTAAATATTTTAAGCAAAAGAAATATTTGAAGCAGAGCTCTTTCAACTAATATTGATTGAATAATGGTGTATTAGTAGCAAAAGTTTCTATTTTGAAAATTTCTATTCATTTTCAGTTCATTAAAGCACTGTTATTTTTTTTATGACTGTAAATAGCGAAAAAAAGATTGTTTCCTTTTAGCTATTCAAACACTGAAATCAATATAGTGAGTTTTATTAATTCTCATAAAATATTTTTCAATGGGGGTCTTCCAACGCTTTCAATAGATTGAATTAAGTGTATTATGAATTCCAGTTTAGTACTCCAAAGACTTAACGAATGGTTTGGGTTAATATATAAAGAGAAAATTAGCAGATAAAATTATATAAAGAAATATATATAGATATAAATACAGGTTAATTAATGCATGTTTCCTCAAAAAATTCGATAATTTTCTTCTCATACATTCTATTACATGCATTTGCACATTCAAAATAAAATATTCTTCCCTGAAACCTTCGTCTGTCATGGAATCTGCAAATCTTCTGTTGAATTCCTATTGAAACGAAAAATGTTTTTACGTATTTTGAGTCCCAATGAGATTTTTAAAAAGATGTCAAGAAGTGAAGTTGCTTGCGTTAAAAAAACTGAAAATTAATCTAAAGGTTTCCCGACCCCATAAAATTGAATATCGATATCTTCAAATTTTAACATTATCATTTAAATAAAGCAATCGTTGCAACTAAAGTTTTGAAATTTTATTTAAAAAATAATTAATTAATAAATAAAACAAAATAAAATCATGAAATATCTCTTATTAATATTAAAATTTTAATTCCAATGCTATTGAAATAAAATAAATAGCCAAATAATATAGCAAAATAATATATGAAGAAATACTACGAAGCAATATACAAGATGGGCCTTCCTTCGCAACTAATCGTTCACATTACTTACTAAGAACAGTTCCTAATGTATACAAAGAACCCTCGCCTTTTCCAACCCGCACGGAATTCAGTAAAAGCAAAT
>BGPR01022916.1:0-24815 GCA_013235015.1 Araneus ventricosus | reverse complement strand
TGAATTCTGTCAACCTGAGATAATTTTCGATAGCGTACCTGGGGTACTCCGAGGATATCCATAGTGTATTCGACGTCATGGTTGATGTCGCAGAGATCGTGCAGATTTCTGACCAGCACCTGTCCGATGAGATCGTGCCTGGAGAAGCGGTCAAAGTCGTACACGGAGAATTGGATGGTTCGAGATCGGAGCTGCTCGTAGGCCACGCCGAATACGAATGTTTCATTGAACATCGGATTCAGATTGCGTCTGTGGACCTGTTGATAAAAAGAAAACATATATATAAGAAAACGTAGGGTGTCTTTAAAGCAAATTTCATGCTATATTTAATTGCAGCATCGAATAAGATCATTATTGCGTTGCTCATAGTTCAACAGAAATTCACAAATTTGGTATAAAGACCACATACAAAATTTCATTCATCTAGCTGGTTAAAGTTTTTGAGTTAACGTCGTATAGACAGAAAATAATTTTTTTGTCTAAATTGAGAAGATTCGTAAAAATCTGGAGGTCAAATTTTTTGACCCTTTTAACACTTTCTGTTTGTATACTTCGTATGAGAAATTACATACAATAGTAAAAGTAATATCCAATGCAGGGTTATTTAAAACATTTGCACCGATTGCAAATGGCTTTGTAAGTAGCGATAGGAAGAAAACATTTGAACAGAATACAGAAGGAAGATTGGATTTGGTTCCGTACGTAATAATTGCCTTATATGTGACTTCCATTGGCCACACTGGTAACAACTGTGAGGTAGTCCAGTTTACTACGAAGCATTCTCTGTGCGTTTACTGTTGCACGCAAGAGAAGAGTTAAGACAGAATCTACGACATATCCTAATGAAATGAAGTAATTTCAGAAGATTTAGATAACCACAGACTACGCTTGCGGCTATCGACCACCCATCAATGGTACGAATATGTTTCAGAGTGTCTGGCTTTGGGCGTTGCTTGTGTAGGGATGTCACATAGGTAGGGATGCCATAATTGCCTAGCATTGATATGGGACTTTCAAGTGCTTAATAATAAAATATAAAAGCGTGGGTTGGCAATGTTTTGTTTTAACTCGGATAAAAAAAATCTCTTGTGACTTCAAACATGACTTCTGATCAATATACTTTGAATCTACAGAAAACGTCAGCCATTTATTTTCCATACTCAATTTCATAGAAGCTTCGCAATTTTGGTTGGTATTATTTTTCTCTAAATAATCGTTTAGATATACAAAATGGTTGAATAGACTGGTCACAGTATTGCCAATATCGACGTTTCTTATTTGCAAATACGCCCGTCGTCTCACGCAGAGTTTAGCGAGAAAACGGGACAAATAGTAATAAGGGACTGAGTAGTGAAATACGGTGATAGTCCCTATATAAGGGACGTATGGCAATCCTATACATAGGGCAATTGTTACTTGCACAAACAAAACTTCAAGCTTCTTTCTGTATTGTGTTTTCTGCCTATCGTTGTTTACAAGGAAATTTTAGCCATTTGTAATCGATGCAATTTGACATATATCACTGATACACGCTAAAAAGGCGTTAAGACAGAGTCTTCGCCATATCTCAATTAAATGAAAACAAAAGAAGTAATTTCAAGAGATTTAGAAAGCCCCACGCAGAAGATGCATGGAACAAACATGATTTACAGATTCTGGCGTGGAATGGACTAATGGCGTATGTTGCCAGTGTGACCAGGGCAAGTCACGTAAAGCAACGTATGCAAACAAAACTTTTATATTGTGTTCACAATTTTTCTTCCTCTAGTTGTTTAATATGAAGTTACAGTCACTTGAAATCGATGCAATAGTGTTGAATAATTCTCAAGTTTCGGTAACTTTTGAATAATAGTTTTTGCATATACAGGGTTCCCACTTATATCCGTTACAACCCCCCTTTAACTTCTAAACGGTGACAATGTAGGTCATAAAGTTGGTGTCTAGGTATAGTAAAAAGGCTATACCCTACTCCAAGAGATAAGACAACTTACAACGCCATCTATCGGCAAATTTTGAAATTAGTGGTCCTATCTCGAAAACGGTACAAGATACGGGAAAAGAGTCAATAACAAAATTGTAGGGCGTTTTCGATTTAGTACGAAAAGGCACCTTGAGTGCAATAATGCTAAGAAGAAAACGTGTAAAATGCGCATTTGTTTGCTCGCATTTTCGGAAATTTTGACGTCAAATGACACGAATAAAAGGAGAAAATGTTATTTTTCGGGCAAAAAATGACCCCATTATACTTTTCTTGTGGAAATAACTCAAACAGCAGGTGTATGGACTTTTCCGCCAACATTGCAGGACGTATTACTGTTGCTTGTGTTTGCGCATCAACTATATGCTAAAACGTGTGCGAAGTGAAATTGAAACAAGGACTCAAATCTGCATTGTAGATGACGGAGAACACTCTGAACACCGAAAATAAAGGTATATTGTAATTGTTTTTTTTCTCTCGTTTTAACCCGTTTAGAGACGTCACAGTTTCGGAAATCGGGAACAAACAAATGTGCCCTTTAAACATTCATTTCTTCGTATTAATGTGTACAAGGTAACTTTTTGTACTAAATCGAAGACGCTCTACAATTTTGTAATTAACTTTTTCCCCATATCTTGTATTGTTTTCGAGATAGGACCGCCAATTCCAAAATTCGCCGATAGATGGGGTTGTAAGTTGTCTCATGGAGTAGCGCATAGACTTTTTACTATACCTAGACACCAACTTTATGGCCTAAACTGTCGCCGTTTAGAAGTTAAGGGGTGTGTGTGTAACGGATATAAGTGAGAAACCTGTGCATGAAATGACGAAACTGCGTTTATGAAAGATAAACCACTCATAATTCTTTTTTAACCTTCATCCAACCGGTCGTCGACACCGCAAACTCAATGACAAATGCACCACTCCAATAATTCTGCGGGAGAGCAGTTAATAAGTTAATTTGCTTACGCCGAAGGAACAAATGCAATTATTATTTATAAGTCGGGCTCTTAATCCTCAAATATTCATTACCGGATGTTTGGTCCGGCGTGTCTGAGGGAAACCATGTACAAACATCATTACACAGATGGGCATAAATGCGGCCATCATTCTTCATAGCTGTCTCGCCAAAGAGAAGGTGCACTTTTTGCTGTTATTGCTTATTAAACGTAGCTTATGGTTTTCCCCAGGAATTAACTGGATGATGCATGCCAAATGGTTAGGTTGCTCTCTTTGTAATCATATTAAATATGACACAAGATGGGTTACTGTTTCAGCTTCTGGAAAAAAGTAACAAATTCTCTCGTAGTTTTGTTGAGTTGGAGTAGTTATAATCACTTAGAATGATTGACGGCTGAAACTTCTAAGCCTTCTATATAAGTTTGTTTAAATCAACTAGTAGCTGACATTGATTAATACTGACAGATAGTTTCAGTTGCGATAAAGATATGGCGATTTAAAGTAGAATTTTGTGTATTACATACGTAACAGCCCATCATAAATTACCATGTAAGAATATATTATAATAGAATGACTGATGGCGGAGACCTCTAGGCCTTCTATATATATATATATATATATATATATATAAGTTCGTTTAAATCAACTAGTAGCTGACATTGATTAATACTTACAGGTATTTTCAGTTGCGATAAAGATATGGCGATTTAATGTAGAATTTTGAGTATTACATACGTAACAGCTTATTATAAATTACCATGTAAGATTATATTATAAAAGAAATGCAGGTATCAATTAGTTTTTCCAAAATAACTTGCAAATAATGTAAATATAATACGTAGACGAAATTTCTATTGTTATATAAATTCAAAATGTATGATGTAATAGAAAAGTTCTGCTGCCAGATATTATTTATCAAACTGCAATGCACGCGTTGGCAGATTTATAGGTGCTAACAATCATTTTACTTGCACAATCAGTCCTCCTAAAACCCAGTTAGCTATTTTTGGTTGTATTAAAACTAGGGATGGGGAAAACCTACCGGTTTAAACCGAAAACCGTCTTTTTTTGGTTACGGTTATTTTTTACCCCGGTTTAAATCGGTTATTTTTTTAAATACAAAAACCGAGGGGGATAAACCGGTGGGAAGATAGGCTCGATTTTAGGTTCGACTAGATTAAAATTTTCCAAGTTATAAAGCTTTGAATTTCATCATCTTAGGCCAATCACAGACAGGGCTTCCTCGATGCATCTGTTGATTGGAGAACACTGAAAGAGTCTTTATGAACAGATAAATATTGGCCAATAGATTGATTTTCTGCAAAAACAGTACTAATAAAAATTTTTTGCAGCCAAAAAATATTTATCTTTAGTCGGAAGTTCTGTGGCGTCCGAAAGATCTACGTTGAATGATGTTGTTTCCGATGAGAGGTGTCGACTCACGGATCAATACATTGCTGAAAGAGTCTTTATGATCAGATTAGATGATAAATATTGGCCAATAAATTAATTTCTTGTGTGAAAACAATGTCAATAAAAAATTCTATCTATAATACTTACTTATTGCAATAATTACTCATTTAGTATTACATATTGTAATAATTACTTATTTATATTCATTACTTATTACATTATTGTATTAATACTTATTTATTGTATATTATTATTAATAAAAAATTCTGTACACAAACGTTGCTTTAAAAAAAAAATGAAAAACGGTTTTTTCAAAAACCGGTTATTTTGAGCGGCTTTAACCGCCAGGTTAAATCGGAGGTGAAAAAAACCGGTTTAACCTAAAACCGGGTTTTTTGCATTAACGCTATCCCTAATTGAAACCGAGCTAAGCGAAACCTAGAAACCATACAGGCAAGGAAATCTTGTTATAAGATGTAATGTCTCATAACAACTTCCCCAAATATTCTATGCGTCAAAAACACAAGTTTATGTTCAAGTTTTGTTTATAAGCTTCAAACTGAATCAATAATTTTAAACTAAAAACTTCATAATTCACTATTAAAATAAACCATAAATAAAACTATCAAAATTCAGAATTTAGTATGTGAAACTAAATCGTACCAATTCCAGCTATGTGCTTTATAGCTGATTCTTGTAAGACGGCCATAGGAATATTTGCACTAAAGTATCGAAATGCCGTGTCGGAGGGACACACGCACGCATGTAGTAGTGGTCATAAGAGTCCATACGGGGGTGCGAATGTCTCAAAAATAAAGAAAAAAGAAATGGCTGGCACAAAATGGCCATTTTTTAATCCCTGCAGCTCTTATTTTCCATTGCCTTATATTCATTAAAAAAAACTGGATTCCGAGTGTTTGTGATAGTTGTTAGTCTTTATTGTAAACCTACAAGATTTACAGTTAGAATTAAAAAGGATCACGACGATATTATTACAAAAATCGTCCTGTGGGTGTACGGTGAAAACAATTCAACCAGGAGGATAATGGAGAATGATACTTTACTCACGAATATTCAGGAAAGGATGAAGCACAGGTAACAAGAAAAGCAGCACTTGTACAAATTAGCAACACAAGCAAGCAGACAATCACTAATAATAACAGTATTAGCACGAACAATAGCGCTTAGCGACTAGCATCTGACCAACTCGCAATGCGAACAAGACTCCAAAGAGATTCATCTCCGCATTGGCTCCTGTGGTATTTATAGCTCTTCCGACAGGGCGTGACATCAAATGGAATAATCTAGTACATTCTGTATATTTCCGCTCCTAATAGAGATATCGAGGAAATTATCGCATTTTCGGGAACTTTCGATTTGTCAGCAAGTTTGTCACCAAGGTAAGGGTTCAGGCCTGGCCGCATATTGTACTCCATACTTACCCCTGTAAAACTCTCTTCCCAACCATAAGATTAGCAGGGCAGGAAAGCGACATTACATTTTTGTAACAATATTGACTAGGTATTATAAATTTGAAATTTTAGCTTACTAGCTATTAGTTAAATATTTACTCTTTCGTAATACCAAAAATGACCAATTTAAAGATAAATGACCAAATAAAAGAATTCAGAACATTCAAGTTCTTTTAAAATTGGAAAAAAACCTGGAAATATAGCCGCGTAAAATGTTCATAAAATATTGCACCCATTATGTTTTAAGCCCCATTTATTTCTTTTATTGTTTGAAAAAATATTTATCCAACTCTTAAACCCTAAAAAAAAGAAGACTTGCAACTGCGTTCTTTATATATATATATCTTGTTTTATACTTTCTTCCTTTCACTTAATGTTTAACTTTGATTTTTGCTACAGTTTTTCCTAATTTGCATCCCTTGTTATAGAACTTTCGCTTCAAAATATCGGACATAAGAAAGCATCACCTTGAAGAAATTCAACTAAAGTTGTGATCTTTTTTACCGAAAATTCTATCGAATATTTCAATGAAAGAAAAAGTAGGTCAAATTGTCTTTTTATAAAGCTATATTTTACAAAGCTATATAAAAGAATAAATATTTTGAACAAGATGTTAAGCATCTTATTATTATTCATTACAGTAAAAAGAGGATTAACATTAACCACTTCAGTTTCTGGTGCTGAATTTTAATTCGTAAGAGCAATCCAAAAAATTTTATGACTGTGTATCATAAATTTGAATTTTTAGCTTATTACTTCCTCTAGTTAAATAATTATTCTCCCAACTAATCTTATTCGCCAGTACCGGTATCCAAAATATTCCAGTGCTTAAAAAATCGAAACAAATCCTCTGAGCTTAGCTTGCATGAAATATTCATAAAACATTATCCCCAGTATGTTTTAAGCCCCATTTTTACCCTCCTCCTCTATACAAAAAATATTAATCAAATTCTAGAACCTAGCGGAAAAAAAGGCTTAAAATTTATCCCCCCGCATTATTTACGTAATTCGAGCAACTCCAGCAATTATCCAGGCAACAAAATTTGAAGTTGACGTCATTTGATAAGCATCATTTTCTCATCATCATTAATCAAATGGGCCTGCTTGACAACCGGGAATGTAGAAGCAGAACCAGAAAAAATAATAATCACTTCACTCCACATTGTGCATTTTCTTTCAGCTACGGAAACTATCAGTCTTTATTATCCATCTAGGGCGGCTGTGGTAGAGCGCGAATCGATATTTTACATGGGTAATGGGATAGCCCTAAAGATGTTCATTAGCATGTTCTTTTGGATTCTACACGAATTCTGCTAAGGAGATGTCTTCTTTTTACTTTGGAGCATTGTCTATAAGACTTCAAAAGGCAAAAATAGGCAATTAAGTAACAATGGACACTGAAAGACGGAGTCTGGTTGGTTCTTTTTAGGGAGAAGTCTTCATTGTCTTGCAAGATTTTGAGAAATTTGTACTTTTTTGTTTCCTGGACTATTCATAGTTACAAGATGCATCCGGGAAAATAAATTTGCCATTTGAAACATTTTCTCAAATGTATATGCAGTCATATTCCTAAATATAATATAATTCTGATTTTGCGAATGTGGGTAGATGTAATAAATCTCTACTAATAATAAAGGAGTATGTGTGTGTTTGTGTGTTGGCGCTCTACAGGGAAGACTACTAGACTTAGAGCTACGAAATTTGGCACAAACATACTCTGGGGGGTGGGAATGTACACCTCGGAGCCCTTTTTTGAAATTTTAATTAATTAAAAATTAAGCGAAATTTTTGCGTTTTTCCTTAATAACTTACGAAAATATTGCAGCTCAAAAGCATTTTTAAGCCATGTAAAAGCGTAAACAATTAGCTTTTCAATGATATCAATTAAGTTGCCGTACGATTTTTTCTCCAATTTTAATAAATTTTTTTAAATATTTTGTTGCCAAAATTTACAACAATGCTTTTCGCTGTTGCAACACGATTCAAACTGTTTTTAATGTTTAAACAAATATTTATCTACGCGTTTCTCTATCATTGTTGAAAGCTACGGAATATATTAATGTTTGATGCCATGTTTTAATCAGCATATTTTCATCCAGCTAACATGTGGCTGGAAGTAAAATGTGCCGCGCCATTTTGAAGTTAAAATCAAATGTATATTTTGCAAGAGGAATAAGAGGTAAAGTTGATGCCGACAACGGGCAATTATATGCTACATGACACAGACAGTTACTCGACTCCATTATGTTCATGCAGACAACGAATAGAACAGGTGCAAAGCTACTGAAAAAACATGGGTTAAATGTCTATAACAGTTTGAAATTTAAAATTGTTGAGAGAGCCATGAATATCAAATTATGACTAAGAGACTCAAATGAAATTATATTCCCGACTAACAAGCTGGTCGCCGAAGGCGGGTAGTTATTAATAAATCCACAACAGGAGAAAAATTACACTGGGTCGTTCCATGCTTACATGATGAAAGAAAAATGACAAGCATCTCTTCAAGTTTTGAATATATTGCACAACTTGTTATTGCCGCTTATAGGGCTAAGAACAATTCTTTTACACATTGGAATAATTATTTTTATCTTTTGCTTTGTATTTTCTTGGATAACATAACTCTAGTTCATTTAGTAGAGTTTAAATTAGTTATTTTTTCTTTACTAGTTCTTAAAATTTGTATAATTTATTTATCATCGTTTTCTGAATACATTATAAGCATTCGCCTTCTTTAGCATGGTTTGAGCAAGCCTAATCTAAATTATATCAACAGTTCTTTAGAGTTTTCACTCTTTTTATTTAATTTTATTTACACTTTTTGTTAGACTACCTTTCCTTTTTTATAAGTTAGTTATTAAGTAAGAATATTTTTGAGTCGGTATTATAAGTATACCAGTAGAATTAGAGCATACTTTAAAATGCTTGTAATCCATGCTTTTAATAATTTAGAATTATGTAATAGGTGAAATAATAACTTATAACTATAAGTGGAAACTTAGAAAATGTTTTCTTACGACTATATCTTCTTTTTCACATTATAACAGGCAAAAGCTAGACGAGAAAGCATAATATCTTCTACTCAAAAAGGTAAAAAATAAAAAGAAGAACGGTGTTACTTCTAAACACATAACATGAAATGGTGCAGATACGTGTTTAGATGACATACTTAGTTACATTTATCATGTGATTATGACTTCGTAAGAATTGACGCCATTATCGGTTACTAAACAAAATTATTATTTTACTCGAGAGCGAAGCATCATTATAATGTTTTGAATTCCTCAGAGAATTTTACACCCACAATAAAAAAGAAGCTTCGAAAAAGAAATGAACTTCTTTCAAGATGTCTTTGATATTTCATTCAAAAATACTGTTTATTAAATTGTTGACTTCACGATTTAGCATTTCTAAGAATGCTACATAGGCAACTAAATAAATTATAATTCCATAATACAGCCATAAATAATGATTTCATACATAATCTTACAAACAAAATGACTACGAAATAATTGAATTCTAACACTTTAGAAATAAAGAGCATTTTAAATATTTTGAATTCTGGAAGAATAAGTAAAATATGAATAAAATAAGGAGAAAAACATTATAAAAGTCAACCATTTGATCCTTTTCCTAAATTTTTTGAATATTTTATTCATATATACCCTATTTTAAACTTTTGATTCTCCAATTCATATTTTAATAAATACTGCATCAGCGATTAAATAAACAAAAAGTTCACATTTGATATTACAAAAAAGTCGTCTGCGAAATATTCTAATTCTAATATTCGAAGCTAAATGTCATTTAAAAGACTTTGAACTCTTCAAACGATATGGAGCCAACAAAAAAGTAAAAGGAATACAAAAAAAATGGTATGACAGGAAGATAGAAAATTCCATAAAAGGGAAATAACTCTTAAAGTTGCGTTGTTGCTCTTGCTTTATTGAACAATTCTTATTTTTGAAATTCCGGAAGTTCTGAAATAAAGAATTTTCTCCATAAGCCGTGGTTTCATAATGGCACGAAGAATTTGACATTTGGTACCAGACATACGGCAAAATAATTTAATCCTTGCGATCAAATTAAAAAGGAGTGCTAAGATAGTTTGGATCTCTTGCATTAAATTGATTCATGTCAGATTAAACTAGAAATAGAAGCGATTCGAAAGTTCTAGGAAACAGGGATCTGTTCTGTTTAATTGCAAAATTACGGAGTGCAGCTATTTAATCTGTTTATCTATTTTTTTAAATATTTTAATTATATATATATATATATATATATATATATAGATAGAAAAAACTAAAGATTACATCAGAGATTTGATTAAAGCGAGATATTTCATAACAGAAAAATTAAAACACCATGTGTTAAAATATATTTTAAAAAGAAATTGATTATATTTCGAAGAACGAATGAAATTTTTCCCTAAGAAGGTAAAATTATTATTATCTAATTTTAAAGCAAACAAAAATGAAACTGAAACAAGGAAAGTTTTATGCAGGTTTCATATTCGTAAATATAAAATAGTTTCATAAACATAACATATTTGATTTACACACAAGCACGCCCACACGCACCCAATTAAATAAATTTACTATCGCAACTATCTTTAGAGCTATTGGCTGGACGCATCAACATTAATGCGTATATTAGTTTTAGCTTTTGCTCAATCAATACTGAAACAGTTCTGACAGCCATTAAAATGCTTCTGTCAAATAGAACTTTAAATGATATTTAGTGTTTATTCCTCCCGCTCTTAGTGTGTTCTTGATCTTTTTATTTCTTTATTTCATCTTCACGTACTATGGGGTGAATATACATATATACAGGGTGTTCATTAATTATTGTCGGGGTTTCCGTACCCCATAACTTTCGAATAAAAAATATTACACAAAAACCGATTACGTATTCGTAAACTACAACTCAAAGAATTTCATTAATGATATTAAAAAGATTAATGAATTTGCACATGGCTGCCCTTCGTGGCTCGTAACACATCGAGAGGAAATTCGATTTCCCTCCAAGTGTTCTCCAGCATTTGTGGGGTAACATTTTGGAAAAGCAGTAACAATTCTGCGCTTCAGTTCACCAAGGGAGGGCACAGGGGTCTTGTACACAATGTTCTTGACAAACCCCCAAACAGAATTTAGTTTCGAAAAACCACAATACACACATTGCTTTTTCTTGCACGGTCGCCATTTTTATTTATGACGTCATAATTACCCAGACTGCAAATGCTCTAAGATCGCATTGCTGCCACGTAAAATTCTTTGAGTTGTAATTTACGAATACGTAATCGGTTTTTGCGTAATATTTTTTATTCGAAAGTTATGAGGTACGGAAACCCCGACAATAATTAATGAACACCCTGTATATATATATATATATATATAGGTATATAAAATGACGAAATGATTTCGTAAAAAATAAATAGGTTCCATTTTATGTTCGTAAAATTAATGTTCCTCCGATTAATTCATGAAAACTTACATATTCGTAAATTAGATTTTCTTAAAGACGTGTGTCTTTTGTATCTTACTGCTATAATAATTATTACGCAGTAATGACCACGACAAATATTTTTTAAAAAAGCAGGAATGATTACTTTCTCTTTTAGTTTCAATCAATTTTATTTGATTCTTTTATAGCAGAACATGTTTTGTAAAAAGATTCCATAGAATCAAATCGGAAAAACCCATAAATCAAATTCCCACAAATCTAGTTAAGATTAATGTCCTATGGCGCATAAAATCGAATTGTCTTAAATCCACCTTTCTTCACCACTTACAAAACGCACTTCGTGTGAATGCTTCAACGCCTACGATTCGTCAAATTGGATGAATCACGTGGGGCTTTATCCAATCGGAAGCGACGAGGTCGGTGAACCTAAATGTGATTTGTTGTGTAATGAAGCATTAAACTGACTGTCATTCGATCAGTAACGACATCTGCAGTGTTAAGAGTTAACTTCTGATCGTTTAATCTTGTCAAAGTCAGATTACTGTGTAAAATGCAATTATCTTTAACCTGATTCCATCTTCAATAAAGCTGTAAAAATTAAGTATGTTATGACCGTGTTGTTTGTTGTTCGAAACAATCCGTTAAAATAGTATTTAGTATAAAATATAATACAGTTAAGTTAAAATTATATTGGGAATTTAGGCAATTTTCAAAATGATCTTTTGGGATATTTCAATGATAATGTAGTTTTTTTCATGGAATGATTCTGTGTTTAAAGTTGCGCAAATTATCTAACTTAATATACTTTCTCTGTATGAAAAGATAATCAGTTACGTTTTCCGAAGTGTATCATTCTTTTCAAAATTTATCCAGCTTCAATGTAATTCTGTTGGAATTTTAAAGCTTTATTACCTTTTAAAATTATAAACAAAAAATAGCTCGAAATTACATGGATTTTTAGTTATTGCTTTTATTCACTTGTCTTCCTGCCTAGTGAAAATATTAAATCGAGGCTTAGAATGAATTTTAAAAATATTGAGGTAATCCGTGAGAAAATATTTTGGTGATAAACTGGTAACATTGAATAGATAATAATTAGAATTTTAAAATGGCGTAAAATTTGTTCAGATAGTAGTTTCTAAAATCATAGCCGGAAAACATCAAAATTACAAAATAAAAACTCAACAGTGTAAATCCGAGTAATCCGTAAAATGTTATGCCACACTGTTGGAATTTCAAAATTTTATTGCATTTTTAAATTATAAACAAAAAATAACACCAAAGTCTTATATATTAAATTCATTTCTTTCTTTTTATTGCATAGCCTTTTAACGTAGGACTACGTTCCTCCCATTGGGGTCTCATACGCCAAAACGACACAAAAAACGTTGTATGGGAGATCCTCTATATCTCGGTAACTACATATATTAAAAACATAAATAATGTCTTATTTTAGAGATAAAAGGTAACAACAGAAGTTTAAAAAAATTTTGAAAATCGTAATTGTTGTTCAGCGATTGAAGAATTCAAAACAAAAGAATTGACATCGTAATATATTTCATTAAGAAATAAAACAATTTTCATTGCAACCTTAGTTTCATTTTATTTCGCCAATTTTTCATACATAGTATTTCAGAGAAACAAAAGAGAATTGAGCGTAACTTCGAGAAACAAAAAAATCACGCGAGTAAAGTAGTCCTACGCCTTTAACATCAACGACTATTTGAAAAAGACAGCCTCCAGTCTTTTTTGGGGGAGTTATGAGTTAAGTTGACAAGCCATATCCGCAATTCATGTTATAAAACAATTACATATTGCTATAAATTTTAACTTGAAGGAATCATCGATAGAAGTAAGACCACTTTTTATCTCCCATAATAAATGGAAACAAGATAATTTTTACTGTGGATATCCAAATGGCAATGTCGATAATAAAGTAACGAATTGAACGACATAGAATTTTGGATGCGATACAAAATCTTTAACACGTCTACTATTTAATAAATAATTAAATATAGCAATACCTCTTGACATTCGAATATTCAACTCTGACTTTATTTACAACATATGCTTTAGAACACAGATGACAAAACGATTTTCTTTCTGTGCGAAACTAAACAAATCGAATTTTATAGTAACGATTAAAGCAAATATATTTATATAAAATATTTTAAAGTCATTACGTTCAATTAATTGAAATTTTTATCAAAAAATTTTCTGCGTATTAAAAATTATCGGCTGTATGTCAAAAAAATCCAATATTAAGATTTTCATTTCTGATTGAAACTAATTTTGTTCTAGATTTTAGGAAATGACAGAAACACGATAAACTATTATCTGGATAAAAATTTACATATCTCACTTGATAAGCCAGGGAACTTTTCAATATGTAACATGTGTGAAGTAAAAAAGTTACTTTTAGAAAAGAATGCGTCATAATATGAAATAATACGAACCATTTCGGAAGAACAAAAAATTCATTTTGTTCTTTGTAAATGCTGTACAGAATATTAATAAATTCTTGATGTTTGAAGTATACGAAATGGTTCTTTTTCTTTTGTTCTCACAGGTTTTAACATTGTTATTATGGATTTCAGTCGTAGAAACAAGTTCCAACTGTGTAATTATGCATTCAGATGCAAGATAACCCGATATCAAGATTGGCAGACATGCAAAAGAATGACATAAAAGAACTCGGCGCAACCTGTGAAGTGGCTTTCAATTTTTCCTCTAAGCTCGAAAAGTGTTCCTAATTTAGTTCTACGTGACATGTTTCGTGAAGTAATAAATAAAAACCGACAACAAAATTATTAGGAATAAGTTATTTATATTCCAATTTTTGCTACCACCGGCAACTGTTGTTCTTCCAGAACGAAAATAACTACAAAATCGTTTGCGTTTTGAAAGGATCGCATGTGGGAAAGACGTGTTGCCAATACCAAGTTCCTAATTCTGGAGTCTATTCGGAAGTTCCAATTACGTCACTGAATAAGAGATTTTGTTTGTTCTGAGAGTTATTTTACACGGTTACGAATTCACACTGGCAATCAAAGCTTTGTCCGGTTGCGTGATAATGTTCTTTTCTTGTTCCAGTTTTGCTTTTGTGCCGGATCAATCCGGCTAGAATCGATCCAGTGGAAGCGTAAGGAGGATGGTTTAGGTGTCGGCTATGTTATGGGTTTTTGGCATGCAAAATCTGGGAGATGAATTTGCATATTTTTCAGAGTTTTGCTCAAGTAGTGTGCTCCTAACTACAGGATAGGCCTAACTGGTAATGGGCTACTGTCAGTTTGAAAGATGAATATAAATCTTGTTGTTACAGTGGCAGCAATTGTGGAAAAATAAAGATGGCAGTTTATGGGGTTGCATTTAAATATATAAGGTACCTATTTATGGTTACCTTTAATGAGAAAGGTTTTAAAAGTTTTAAATGTTGTTACATTGCTTTAATATATTGCTTTATGCATTGCAGAGAACTTTCAGCATATAAATGGTTAAATTTCGAAGAATCCTTGAGATGTTGAAGATAACAAAACTGAACTTCTTTCTGAAATCTATTAGCACTGAAGTAAATTATGAGATATTAATTCTGCCAAAATTTGGTAGGGTTGAGTTTGAAAATTTATGTCCTGCAACTTCAAAATATGTATGCTATCTTTTCCAATATATTTTCACAAAATAACAAGTTTTTTAAATACTGCAGGTTGGCGACAGAACCGGGAAATCAGGGATATCAGGGAAAAGTCAGGGAATTTTATCGATCTGGAAAAATCAGGGAAAATTAATAGTTATTTGAGTTATTATCCATAAATTAGTATCTTATGTCTACCATTATTTGTAATAATAAATGGAATTAAAATAAATTTATATTAATTTATAAAAGCATAAGTGTTTGATTAGAGCAATTAATTTCTTATGATTTGTTAAAGAATAAAGATTTGAAGTAATATTTTGGCAGTTTCTCTTGTTTACATCTTTGCTAAAATATGTATTATTGGGTACTTATAATTATACTATTTATATATTTATGCTGTAACATGTTATTCTGGTACCCATGCAAAGACAACTAATTAGTTATTGAACTATTTTAAAGATTTGAGCAAAGATCATAATAACCTTTAGTGTTAGCATAATTTAACTTGTGTTGCAAAGAGTAGTTTTAATGCTTCTTAGAATTCTTATGCAGTTTTATAAACAAAGTATTTTGTTAAAATTTCCAGTATTTTTTACATATAAGAAATGTAATATACTGTTTTAATAGATTTTTTTAGGATGTTCATTCCATTTTTTAAAAATTAAATTTCATAAAAAAATTTCCTATTAAATAACTGGCAAAAGTGTTTTTAATAATGTATATTGTACACATATAGTGATTCTAAATAGGGAGAAAGGCAGGAAACTAATATAATTACTAGCCGTAAATCAGGGAAATGTTGTAAGTTTAGTCAGGGAAAAGTCAGGGATTTTTTTTCACAGTTTCTGTAGTTACCCTGTACTGTCACTTGAGATATTACAGAGAAGACACAACACATACAAAATTGCAAATAATCTTGTATAGAAACTAAACCCCGTGTTACAATTATAAAATGATTTAGAAATATTACATAGGTAAAGTTGCGATATAAGCGTATTGTTTTTCCATACAACATCGAATAATTAAATATGTTTTTTGAAACAGAAAACAAAACAAAAACAAAAATTCATATGAAATATAGGCATAAAAAGGCTTTCTAACTTCTCTTTCGACTGAAAAATGTAGAATAACTGCCCGGTACTGCTATAGGTCAAAATCTTACTCTGCAAAAGTTTTATTTCCATTTTGTGGATGAAAAATACCGAGAGAAATGAAGACTATGATGAGGGAAAAAATTTTGATCTACTCTGATTAATAAATAGTTTTTTAAATCAAAATTTTATATATTTATAAATTGATTTAAATAAAAAAGATGCAGTCTGTATTGGCCGAATGTTTTAGTTATTTAACAAACTTCAGTCAAATAATTTTTTCAAATGGAAAGCATTATGTATTTTTGCATAGGGTTAATTAAACCCAAAACTATTCTAGATAATTGTTGACAACAGTCCAAAATTACAGGACAGTGATTACACAAGAATATTATCCTGTATTCCCAGAAACAAAAGCTGAAAATTAAATACTAAATAACATATTTCAAATCATTTCCAGAAAAATTTTTGAATTTTTATATTTGTAAGATAATTTCAAGGTCTGAATACAATATTTCTGATTTTATTTTGAAGTGATTTCTTTAAAGAGGTGAAAACTTCTGTGAAATTAATTTTTAATTCAAAACATATTTTTCATACCACTTTAATGAATTTTGGTAACAAATGAGTTTTTCTATGGTGTGAATCTGAATACTTTTTATCTCGAGAACTAACCCGAATATAAAATACTTACCTGTTTATAGATTCAAGATATCCCGCATAAAATTAAAAAACAAAACAGTCAGGTTCTATAGATTTAAATCTGATTTTCTTACGTACCCTTGTTTGAAACTTCTTTTTCCTATCTGGCAACAAGTAGAGCTTTATGTATGGGTCCGATGTACCAGAGAAGTCCTTTGCAGGTAGATCTCGAGCCATAAGTATCTGAAAGATATTAATAAAAACTAAAATATAAATATAAACTAATTATATAAAAATAAAACTAAAATATAACTTTATATATATATATATATATATATATATATATATATATATATATATTCTAGGTATTTTTGTATTCGGATTTTTTGTATTTGTATTCGGATTTTTGTATTTGATTCTTTTTAAATCTTCTTAAATGTATTTATATTTTTTATTCAAGAAATCTTCCATTTTCGTTTGTTTTGTGTTTTTAGAGGGGATGACGCCAATTTTTAACGGATTTCGTTTGTCGTCAGCAGAAAAAAGCACAAATTAATATCATGAGCGAGCTTCTCTTCCTGACGAGCGGCTCGCTATGATATTTTTCAATTTTTTTGGTTTTTTCTGGTTTTTGTCTATTTAGCCATTTTGTCCTTTTTTACTGTTTTTGAGTTTTTATTTTGTGTTTATATGTTGGTTTTGATATATATATATATAAAACTATATAAACTTAATAAAATAAACTATAAATAAAGTTATATATATATATATATATAACTAGATATATAATATATATATATATATCTAGTTTTATTTAATATCTGAAAGATATTAAATAAAACTAGAATAAGCTTCACGGGTTTGATGCTCTGAGGAAAAAGAGAAACACATAAAATATTTGTAAAATGAGACATATAAAACAGAGTTACTTAACAAAAGCAAAAATTACTATAAAAGCATTTGATGAGATTAGTTTAGTTCCGTTGGAGTGGTGCGGAAGTTTAGAGAGGGTGTGTGTGAACTCAGGTGTCGTCCTCGTCATCTGATCGAGGTTCAAAATTACGAGGTCCGTCCCAAAATAGCCCTCGTGTTGCTTCGAAACGGGACGTTAATATAACTTAACTAAACTAAACGGTTTTTCAGGGTAAAATGTGTCTTGGTTTTCGTAGGATTTCGACCTCCCTGCTAATTTTTAGAAAATAAAAAGTGAAGATGAAAGTTTGAAAAAATTGTATCCAAATTCAAAGATTGCGTAGAGTCATCCCCCTACAAGTCTTCAAATCTGATGAAACTGACCTCTTTTGGAAGAAAGTGCCAAAAGAGAATGTTCATTACATTGGAGGAAAAAGTACTGCCAGGACATACTGGGTGTCCATAACTAAACGACCCTATTTTAAAGTTGTCTACAGACGACACTATTGTTCAGAAAGTTGTGAAATTTTGTGGGGGACATCATGGAGGCTTGGGAATTTGTTTGAACAGCAACAACAAAAAATGGTTCAAAATTTTACCGCTAGAGGTCGTTTTAAGTTGGAAGTACCTTAGTTTTTCCCTTAAATTTCGTCGAGGAATTAAGTGCTATAGGTCCAGTAACATGTTCGATCACCGGGCAGCGATGCACATCGCATTCGGATAAAATTGATTGCAGAACCGGAATAGAATTGTTCCAGATCTGCAAACACGTCAGTTCCTTGCGCGCACAATTTTTATGCAAGATGGAGCTCCTCCACGCATTGCCCTTTGTTTTAAGGACGTCCTCAAAAACCATTTCACAGAAGAGACGCGTCGGCCGGCACTTTTGGAATCTGTGGCCTCCCCGATTCCCAGACCTCAAACCATGTGACTTTTTGCTTTGGGGCATTTGAAACATCTAGTAAGTCGTGATAATCCAAGAACTTTACCCGATTTTAAAGAGAGCATTTCACGACATGTTCTTAACATTTCCCAGAACACACTGCGGTCAATTGTTGACATGTTATCTTATGATTCCAGATGGTAACTGAAAATCATGGCCTTCATGTGGAACATGTTTTATTGTAATAAAATTTGTAAACTATCGTAAATGTATGCTAAATGTGAAATTCCTTAAAAAACGTCCTCTGGCGGCAAAATGTTGAACTAATTTATTTTGCTCAAACAAATTCCTGTCCCTTTACTATGTCCTCCACAAAATTTTACAACTTTCTGAACAATAGTTTCGTCTGTACACAACTTTAAAATAGGGTCGTTTAATTATGAACACCCTGAAAGATAGTCCAATTCTTTTATTGGGTTGCAATATTGGTGGCCATTGTAAAGTGAAGCTCTGAACTGGCATACCATTGAGAAACTCTTAGAGCGTTTATCAATTTTATATTAATTTCTTATTGTTTTTAGTACTAAACGATTAAGAAAAATGAAGTATCACGACTTATTATAAAGTATCACTGGCTCGGTTGCGCAACGGTAGCGCATCTGACTCCAGATTTGAAGGCTGCGTGTTCGAATCACGTCCGGGTCACCAATGTGTCATATGAGCGGGAAGGTTGCCGAAGTGGCGGTAAAGGGTGCGAGCTCGTGCAGGGTATGATTAATAACAGGCAGAGTGATTGCATAAGATCCCGGCTACTACCAACACCTTACTTCACACTATGCTTGACACTACACTCCCTTCCTTCAGAAGGGTTAACTTCATGATGACACAGTGCCAAACAACACGAGTTTAGAACGATAACATATTCAATAGAACAACAATTAAGCTAAAAATATAAATTAAACTACTACTTCATATGACCAAGCGCGCGGTGCGTTGATAATAAAAAGTGAGAGAGAGAATGATCGGGTGAAACATCGCCCTTAAATACTGCAGCTGTTCCTTCGCGATTGGTTAACAGATGACATCACCAAAAAGGGCGGGGTAAACACGCAAGCAAACACAGCTGGCGATGATGCTGCATATCACTGTACTTTAATCGAATTTGTTCCGTATTCGGACGTTATCAAAGTTCATATTTAGGTTCCGTACAGATGAAGGAGAAGTCTTTGAACACACTCTTTATAAATGGCTGCTTTTCAATAACAGGTGCAATTTGTGAAGTGGGGTTACATTTAAGCTATTGTGCACCGAACAAAGACAAGGGGTAGTTATTGGCCGGAAGCAAAAAATTCCTGATACCATTGCAACCATTGATGATGCTGTGTTACAGAAAACATGGAAAGATATTAAACATCTTGTTGATGTGCTTCGTGCAACTAAATGGCGGACGTATAGAGGAGGATTAAACATGGCAAAACCCTCCTTCACTCTCTGTTCCTCATTTTTGTAATAATTTCGACAGATTTTTCCTATTCATTTGTTTTCTCAATAAACCTTGACATAGTTCATTCTTTTAACTAAAGATATCAGCATATATGCACGATTAAAACAAATAAATCAAATGATTCTTATAACAGTAAAATGAAGTAATTAAGATTAGCTTGTGGCAACTTAGCTACAGCATTCCCTAGAAAGGGAAAAATAGAACTTTCATCCCCACGCCCGAAGGGATTCACTAGCAGATACCTTCTGACCCTGCCCCCAGGCGGGTGTGGATTTAATTGAGCTCTAAGCTATGTGATGTTTCTATTTTATATGTTTTGTCGTAATGGTGTTTATATGTGTGTGTGTCGTGAATAAATCGAAAAAAGGACAAACTGGATTATCATTGAACTGAATATCAAATCACACACATGGGAAGCCACTACATAGCTGACGCAATAAAATGATCGAGGGTATGGCGTGACTTTCGCTTGGTACCGCCAGCCAATCGGATAGTAGAAATGCATCCTGGGAACTGAGCGTAACCTTGGGTCGGACGAAAGCATCGTCGATTCGGATATGCGAGAGAAAGTGTTTTGAACTGATCAATATAAAAATTCATAGAAAATAGGAGAAAAAAGATATTTCAACCATTCTTGTTTTAAAACAGGGATGAATATTCCGATTTATACCTAAAAAAATTTAAAATGATAGCATTATTAGAACGTCGGATGCAAAAAATAAGAATTGAAAGTTAAAAATATAAATGAAAAGTGACTATTATTTACATATTTCTCAAAATATAGTAAATTATGTTGAAGATTCAAAACAAACTTCATTAGATCGAAAATTGTTTGTTCTATCCGATGGTACATTGATTGTTTTTCAACGGTCATTAGAAAAGACACTACAGCCGTAAACGTGCCAAAAATGATCCAAAACAACACAAAACATTAAATAAAAAATTTTCTAGATTAAATTTTAAAATTCCGGTTTCGAGGTGCATTGAATCACCATTACGATTACCTGTGTGCCAAATTTCATGGCTGTAATTGCGATAAATTCGTCTCAACATCGCACACACATACACACGCAAACATTGACTTTTATAAGTATAGATTTAATTAACTACTCAATTAAATCTTTTTCCTTTTTGTGTTCGGCGCATTAAATATATCATAGTGAACAACAGTATTATTCAGACTGTTGACTTGGCTGATTAGTAAAATATTCGCCGTCGAGGTATACGATAAAGTAGTGAATAGTCTGCTAGGACTATTGACAACAACAACAGCAAAAAAGCACCAAATTAATCAGAGAGAAGGTCAAAATATTTACATCCATCTTTGTTTACAAGACAAAGACTAACAGGATGTTGACTCCAGTGGACGAAAACAGTGCTTAATGGATTACCAATGTTATTCCGATGGCTGATGATATATGAAACATGTCTGCATTCGGGCATATTGTAAGTAATACTTCTTCATAAATAGGCAATTATTAGGCAAGTCAGTTTTGAACCTTTGTTTCCGTATTTCAATTTTTCGGATACTGCACATTCCTTCTTTAATGAATAAAGGGCATTTATATCTATATCGGGAAAGAAGCAATAGAGATGGGTATGGTATTAGGATATTAATGTTGTGTTTTGACTGCGATATGCCATTATCTGCGAGTAATAAGTAACATATAAATATAAAGGAAGCCATGGAGATGAATTTTTTGCATACTTTATTACGAAATGATATAAATCTCCAACTCTTATAGAAGCAATAGAGATAGGTCTTGTTTAGCAACGGATTCGGAAACCCTCCGCGCGTTTGCGCATGCGCCAGGTTATTTTCATCAGAATAGAGAGTAAGTGAAGAATGGAAGGGTGATGTTTACATTTTACTGAGCGTGATCTAACAAAGAACTACGGAAATGCGCTCATATGTCTCATTGCCTGACATCCCTTTCCGGTGTAAAATCGTCCAAAAGTGGTAGTCTCGAAATCCGTTGCTGAACAGCATGATATTAAGATCTTAAGGTTTTGTTTTGACGGGATTGCGCTATTATTACAAGTAATAGAAAACATGTAAGTGTAAAGAAAACATAGAGGTGGATTCTCTGTATGCTTTATTACGAAATGATATAAATCTTCAACTTTTATAAACACGTAAACACTATTGCCACGCGAGAGATTTCATTGATCTGAATAATCAATGTAGATATTTTAACAGCTCTTATGCGACCCAAGAAAAATAAGCATTAAACTCCTAAATTTATTATTATTTTAATGTAGGACTGCGTTCCTCCCATTGGGGTCTCAGGAAGGAATTTGATTCACACGCCAAAACGCCACAAAAAACGTTGTATTTGAGATCCTCTTTATCTCGGTAACTACATATGTTAAAAACATAACTAATGTCTTATTTTAGAGATAAAGGGTAACAACAGAAGTTTTTTAAAAAAAAAGATTGAAAATCGGAAATTGTAGTTCGGCGACTACTGAATCACAAAGTTGGGAAAAAATACGCCTGAATTGGTGACACGATCCTCTATATCTCGGTAACTACATACGTTAAAAACATAATTAATGTCTTATTTTAGACATAAAGGGTAACAACAGAAGTTACAAAAAATATTGAAAACCTGAATTGTAGTTTAGCGACTATCGAGCCGCAAAGTTGGGCAAAAATACGCATTGTAATATATTTTATTTAGAAATAAAACAATTTTCATTCTAACTTTAATTTAAATTTATTTCGCCAATTTTCCATACATTAGTATTTCAGAGAAACAAAAAAGAATTGAGAGTAGCTTCGAGGAACAAAAGAGAATCACGAGTAACTTTGAGAAACAAGAGTATCGCGAGTAACTTTGAGAAATAAAAGAGTATCGCGAATAACAGATACAATCCGAGAAGCTTCGAGAAAAGAGAATTGCGAGTAACAAAGAGAAACTTCGAGAAACAAAAGAGTTAAGCGAGTAAAGTAGTCCTACGCCTTTAACATCAGCGGCTGTTTGAAAAAGACAGCCTCCCGTATTTTTTTTTATTTTGATGGCAGAGATTTGAATTCCATTTTGAAAGATTATTATGCAATAACCTATAGAAATGGATACTTTATTATTTCACTTTTTGTTATTAGTTCACTTATTTGTATTATAAAGATGCGTTATTATTTCACTTATTTGTATTGTAAAGATTCGTTATTATTTCACTCATTTATATTGTAAAGATGCGTTATTATTTCACTCATTTGTATTGTAAAGATGCGTTATTATTTCACTTATTTGTATTGTAAAGATGCGTTATTAGTTTACTTATTTGTATTGTAAAGATGCGTTATTAGTTTACTTATTTGTATTGTAAAGATGCGTTATTATTTAACTTATTTGTATTGTAAAGATGCGTTATTAGTTCACTTATTTGCATTGTAAAGATGCATTATTATTTCACTTATTTGCATTGTAAAGATGCATTATTATTTCACTTATTTCTACTGTATTGATGCGTTATTATTTCACTTATTTGTATTGTAAAGATGCGTGTTAAAATAAGGGCGAGCAAAATCTGTTGTGAGGGCAAACATCTGATTGGAAGAATAAAAGATAATGGAGGATGGGAATTATGCGTTTAGAGCTTTGGCTTATAAATTACGCTGAACGAAAGATAAACATTTGTTAATTCAAGAAAAATAGTATCAAATTTATATACAATTACTTAGGTTGGCACGGAGACAACATATGCGTATGTAACCAACCACGGTGCTTTTTGGTGTCTTTCTATTGTGCAGACTTTTCCCTTATGATTTTTCCCAAAGTACCATTTATAGTGTTAGTGAATTGAAGTCAGCTGATCTTTGCTATTCATCTCTTGGGATATTTGAACATTAAATTACCCAACTCCGTGTTTATTAAAATAGGACAATAATTGAAAAATATAATCCAACGTCTTGGCAGTGAACTATTGAATAGGAACATTTCTCAATATTTAGTTGAATTTTCACGAAGTAATATTTATGAGTATAAAAATATCTTGTTGTGCTCTGTTTTGAAGAAAGAAATATTATTTTATTTGAATAAATTGTATCAGTCCTTTCGAATGTGTAGGTCTATAAATACATTGATCATGTTTCTTGGACAAGAAAGTTGAAGATATTTATGAACTATTTAAAGAATATGGTAACAAACTTACAACGATAAGACTTGTAAAATTACCATAGTTCCTTAATTCTTTTATTATCTTAACCCATTGAAGGCCATTTAACACCATAAAAATAAATGTAACAAGCTTTATCTGTGTTATTAACTTATCTTTATCCGCAATTTACATTTCCTTGCCTTTTCCATGCAGACAAACCTTATATATTCCCCAAAATAGCAAAAATTGCTTATAGCGAGTAACATTTTGGTCACCAACATTGGCAACTAGCCAGCTACATTGGAGGTGGTATCCGTATAAATTTACTGAAAATGTATTTGTATCCAGATATGGCTTGTTTGCGTACGCTTCCGGAATATTAATAGCCGCAAAAAATAGTTATCTTCTTTTGCTTAGTTTCGCTTTCTGTTGTGGTTACACTTGTCTTCGGCTATAATTGTAGCGAAGAAATAAAACGTTTTGTTTTACGGCCAAAATGCTCTAAATTGCCGCATTTTACATGCATGTATTTTTCTTTTCAAAGCTTCTTGGCTATTTATAATCTTTTAGGGAGGACGTTCATAAATCTCTGCAATATTGCAATAAACTATCTTACTGAAATGAAAATGAAGGAGAACAAAAATGCTCTTTGTTTTACGTCTAAAACGAGGGCCCTGCTTTTTGAAACCAAAATAATTAATAGAGGGAAGCATAAAATATTTATATTGTCTTAGTACTTATTCTACGAAGATAAAACTT
>BGPR01022915.1:0-24815 GCA_013235015.1 Araneus ventricosus | reverse complement strand
AAGTTTTATCTTCGTAGAATAAGTACTAAGACAATATAAATATTTTATGCTTCCCTCTATTAATTATTTTGGTTTCAAAAAGCAGGGCCCTCGTTTTAGACGTAAAACAAAGAGCATTTTTGTTCTCCTTCATTTTCATTTCAGTAAGATAGTTTATTGCAATATTGCAGAGATTTATGAACGTCCTCCCTAAAAGATTATAAATAGCCAAGAAGCTTTGAAAAGAAAAATACATGCATGTAAAATGCGGCAATTTAGAGCATTTTGGCCGTAAAACAAAACGTTTTATTTCTTCGCTACAATTATAGCCGAAGACAAGTGTAACCACAACAGAAAGCGAAACTAAGCAAAAGAAGATAACTATTTTTTGCGGCTATTAATATTCCGGAAGCGTACGCAAACAAGCCATATCTGGATACAAATACATTTTCAGTAAATTTATACGGATACCACCTCCAATGTAGCTGGCTAGTTGCCAATGTTGGTGACCAAAATGTTACTCGCTATAAGCAATTTTTGCTATTTTGGGGAATATATAAGGTTTGTCTGCATGGAAAAGGCAAGGAAATGTAAATTGCGGATAAAGATAAGTTAATAACACAGATAAAGCTTGTTACATTTATTTTTATGGTGTTAAATGGCCTTCAATGGGTTAAGATAATAAAAGAATTAAGGAACTATGGTAATTTTACAAGTCTTATCGTTGTAAGTTTGTTACCATATTCTTTAAATAGTTCATAAATATCTTCAACTTTCTTGTCCAAGAAACATGATCAATGTATTTATAGACCTACACATTCGAAAGGACTGATACAATTTATTCAAATAAAATAATATTTCTTTCTTCAAAACAGAGCACAACAAGATATTTTTATACTCATAAATATTACTTCGTGAAAATTCAACTAAATATTGAGAAATGTTCCTATTCAATAGTTCACTGCCAAGACGTTGGATTATATTTTTCAATTATTGTCCTATTTTAATAAACACGGAGTTGGGTAATTTAATGTTCAAATATCCCAAGAGATGAATAGCAAAGATCAGCTGACTTCAATTCACTAACACTATAAATGGTACTTTGGGAAAAATCATAAGGGAAAAGTCTGCACAATAGAAAGACACCAAAAAGCACCGTGGTTGGTTACATACGCATATGTTGTCTCCGTGCCAACCTAAGTAATTGTATATAAATTTGATACTATTTTTCTTGAATTAACAAATGTTTATCTTTCGTTCAGCGTAATTTATAAGCCAAAGCTCTAAACGCATAATTCCCATCCTCCATTATCTTTTATTCTTCCAATCAGATGTTTGCCCTCACAACAGATTTTGCTCGCCCTTATTTTAACACGCATCTTTACAATACAAATAAGTGAAATAATAACGCATCAATACAGTAGAAATAAGTGAAATAATAATGCATCTTTACAATGCAAATAAGTGAAATAATAATGCATCTTTACAATGCAAATAAGTGAACTAATAACGCATCTTTACAATACAAATAAGTTAAATAATAACGCATCTTTACAATACAAATAAGTAAACTAATAACGCATCTTTACAATACAAATAAGTAAACTAATAACGCATCTTTACAATACAAATAAGTGAAATAATAACGCATCTTTACAATACAAATGAGTGAAATAATAACGCATCTTTACAATATAAATGAGTGAAATAATAACGAATCTTTACAATACAAATAAGTGAAATAATAACGCATCTTTATAATACAAATAAGTGAACTAATAACAAAAAGTGAAATAATAAAGTATCCATTTCTATAGGTTATTGCATAATAATCTTTCAAAATGGAATTCAAATCTCTGCCATCAAAATAAAAAAAAATACGGGAGGCTGTCTTTTTCAAACAGCCGCTGATGTTAAAGGCGTAGGACTACTTTACTCGCTTAACTCTTTTGTTTCTCGAAGTTTCTCTTTGTTACTCGCAATTCTCTTTTCTCGAAGCTTCTCGGATTGTATCTGTTATTCGCGATACTCTTTTATTTCTCAAAGTTACTCGCGATACTCTTGTTTCTCAAAGTTACTCGTGATTCTCTTTTGTTCCTCGAAGCTACTCTCAATTCTTTTTTGTTTCTCTGAAATACTAATGTATGGAAAATTGGCGAAATAAATTTAAATTAAAGTTAGAATGAAAATTGTTTTATTTCTAAATAAAATATATTACAATGCGTATTTTTGCCCAACTTTGCGGCTCGATAGTCGCTAAACTACAATTCAGGTTTTCAATATTTTTTGTAACTTCTGTTGTTACCCTTTATGTCTAAAATAAGACATTAATTATGTTTTTAACGTATGTAGTTACCGAGATATAGAGGATCGTGTCACCAATTCAGGCGTATTTTTTCCCAACTTTGTGATTCAGTAGTCGCCGAACTACAATTTCCGATTTTCAATCTTTTTTTTTAAAAAACTTCTGTTGTTACCCTTTATCTCTAAAATAAGACATTAGTTATGTTTTTAACATATGTAGTTACCGAGATAAAGAGGATCTCAAATACAACGTTTTTTGTGGCGTTTTGGCGTGTGAATCAAATTCCTTCCTGAGACCCCAATGGGAGGAACGCAGTCCTACATTAAAATAATAATAAATTTAGGAGTTTAATGCTTATTTTTCTTGGGTCGCATAAGAGCTGTTAAAATATCTACATTGATTATTCAGATCAATGAAATCTCTCGCGTGGCAATAGTGTTTACGTGTTTATAAAAGTTGAAGATTTATATCATTTCGTAATAAAGCATACAGAGAATCCACCTCTATGTTTTCTTTACACTTACATGTTTTCTATTACTTGTAATAATAGCGCAATCCCGTCAAAACAAAACCTTAAGATCTTAATATCATGCTGTTCAGCAACGGATTTCGAGACTACCACTTTTGGACGATTTTACACCGGAAAGGGATGTCAGGCAATGAGACATATGAGCGCATTTCCGTAGTTCTTTGTTAGATCACGCTCAGTAAAATGTAAACATCACCCTTCCATTCTTCACTTACTCTCTATTCTGATGAAAATAACCTGGCGCATGCGCAAACGCGCGGAGGGTTTCCGAATCCGTTGCTAAACAAGACCTATCTCTATTGCTTCTATAAGAGTTGGAGATTTATATCATTTCGTAATAAAGTATGCAAAAAATTCATCTCCATGGCTTCCTTTATATTTATATGTTACTTATTACTCGCAGATAATGGCATATCGCAGTCAAAACACAACATTAATATCCTAATACCATACCCATCTCTATTGCTTCTTTCCCGATATAGATATAAATGCCCTTTATTCATTAAAGAAGGAATGTGCAGTATCCGAAAAATTGAAATACGGAAACAAAGGTTCAAAACTGACTTGCCTAATAATTGCCTATTTATGAAGAAGTATTACTTACAATATGCCCGAATGCAGACATGTTTCATATATCATCAGCCATCGGAATAACATTGGTAATCCATTAAGCACTGTTTTCGTCCACTGGAGTCAACATCCTGTTAGTCTTTGTCTTGTAAACAAAGATGGATGTAAATATTTTGACCTTCTCTCTGATTAATTTGGTGCTTTTTTGCTGTTGTTGTTGTCAATAGTCCTAGCAGACTATTCACTACTTTATCGTATACCTCGACGGCGAATATTTTACTAATCAGCCAAGTCAACAGTCTGAATAATACTGTTGTTCACTATGATATATTTAATGCGCCGAACACAAAAAGGAAAAAGATTTAATTGAGTAGTTAATTAAATCTATACTTATAAAAGTCAATGTTTGCGTGTGTATGTGTGTGCGATGTTGAGACGAATTTATCGCAATTACAGCCATGAAATTTGGCACACAGGTAATCGTAATGGTGATTCAATGCACCTCGAAACCGGAATTTTAAAATTTAATCTAGAAAATTTTTTATTTAATGTTTTGTGTTGTTTTGGATCATTTTTGGCACGTTTACGGCTGTAGTGTCTTTTCTAATGACCGTTGAAAAACAATCAATGTACCATCGGATAGAACAAACAATTTTCGATCTAATGAAGTTTGTTTTGAATCTTCAACATAATTTACTATATTTTGAGAAATATGTAAATAATAGTCACTTTTCATTTATATTTTTAACTTTCAATTCTTATTTTTTGCATCCGACGTTCTAATAATGCTATCATTTTAAATTTTTTTAGGTATAAATCGGAATATTCATCCCTGTTTTAAAACAAGAATGGTTGAAATATCTTTTTTCTCCTATTTTCTATGAATTTTTATATTGATCAGTTCAAAACACTTTCTCTCGCATATCCGAATCGACGATGCTTTCGTCCGACCCAAGGTTACGCTCAGTTCCCAGGATGCATTTCTACTATCCGATTGGCTGGCGGTACCAAGCGAAAGTCACGCCATACCCTCGATCATTTTATTGCGTCAGCTATGTAGTGGCTTCCCATGTGTGTGATTTGATATTCAGTTCAATGATAATCCAGTTTGTCCTTTTTTCGATTTATTCACGACACACACACATATAAACACCATTACGACAAAACATATAAAATAGAAACATCACATAGCTTAGAGCTCAATTAAATCCACACCCGCCTGGGGGCAGGGTCAGAAGGTATCTGCTAGTGAATCCCTTCGGGCGTGGGGATGAAAGTTCTATTTTTCCCTTTCTAGGGAATGCTGTAGCTAAGTTGCCACAAGCTAATCTTAATTACTTCATTTTACTGTTATAAGAATCATTTGATTTATTTGTTTTAATCGTGCATATATGCTGATATCTTTAGTTAAAAGAATGAACTATGTCAAGGTTTATTGAGAAAACAAATGAATAGGAAAAATCTGTCGAAATTATTACAAAAATGAGGAACAGAGAGTGAAGGAGGGTTTTGCCATGTTTAATCCTCCTCTATACGTCCGCCATTTAGTTGCACGAAGCACATCAACAAGATGTTTAATATCTTTCCATGTTTTCTGTAACACAGCATCATCAATGGTTGCAATGGTATCAGGAATTTTTTGCTTCCGGCCAATAACTACCCCTTGTCTTTGTTCGGTGCACAATAGCTTAAATGTAACCCCACTTCACAAATTGCACCTGTTATTGAAAAGCAGCCATTTATAAAGAGTGTGTTCAAAGACTTCTCCTTCATCTGTACGGAACCTAAATATGAACTTTGATAACGTCCGAATACGGAACAAATTCGATTAAAGTACAGTGATATGCAGCATCATCGCCAGCTGTGTTTGCTTGCGTGTTTACCCCGCCCTTTTTGGTGATGTCATCTGTTAACCAATCGCGAAGGAACAGCTGCAGTATTTAAGGGCGATGTTTCACCCGATCATTCTCTCTCTCACTTTTTATTATCAACGCACCGCGCGCTTGGTCATATGAAGTAGTAGTTTAATTTATATTTTTAGCTTAATTGTTGTTCTATTGAATATGTTATCGTTCTAAACTCGTGTTGTTTGGCACTGTGTCATCATGAAGTTAACCCTTCTGAAGGAAGGGAGTGTAGTGTCAAGCATAGTGTGAAGTAAGGTGTTGGTAGTAGCCGGGATCTTATGCAATCACTCTGCCTGTTATTAATCATACCCTGCACGAGCTCGCACCCTTTACCGCCACTTCGGCAACCTTCCCGCTCATATGACACATTGGTGACCCGGACGTGATTCGAACACGCAGCCTTCAAATCTGGAGTCAGATGCGCTACCGTTGCGCAACCGAGCCAGTGATACTTTATAATAAGTCGTGATACTTCATTTTTCTTAATCGTTTAGTACTAAAAACAATAAGAAATTAATATAAAATTGATAAACGCTCTAAGAGTTTCTCAATGGTATGCCAGTTCAGAGCTTCACTTTACAATGGCCACCAATATTGCAACCCAATAAAAGAATTGGACTATCTTTCAGGGTGTTCATAATTAAACGACCCTATTTTAAAGTTGTGTACAGACGAAACTATTGTTCAGAAAGTTGTAAAATTTTGTGGAGGACATAGTAAAGGGACAGGAATTTGTTTGAGCAAAATAAATTAGTTCAACATTTTGCCGCCAGAGGACGTTTTTTAAGGAATTTCACATTTAGCATACATTTACGATAGTTTACAAATTTTATTACAATAAAACATGTTCCACATGAAGGCCATGATTTTCAGTTACCATCTGGAATCATAAGATAACATGTCAACAATTGACCGCAGTGTGTTCTGGGAAATGTTAAGAACATGTCGTGAAATGCTCTCTTTAAAATCGGGTAAAGTTCTTGGATTATCACGACTTACTAGATGTTTCAAATGCCCCAAAGCAAAAAGTCACATGGTTTGAGGTCTGGGAATCGGGGAGGCCACAGATTCCAAAAGTGCCGGCCGACGCGTCTCTTCTGTGAAATGGTTTTTGAGGACGTCCTTAAAACAAAGGGCAATGCGTGGAGGAGCTCCATCTTGCATAAAAATTGTGCGCGCAAGGAACTGACGTGTTTGCAGATCTGGAACAATTCTATTCCGGTTCTGCAATCAATTTTATCCGAATGCGATGTGCATCGCTGCCCGGTGATCGAACATGTTACTGGACCTATAGCACTTAATTCCTCGACGAAATTTAAGGGAAAAACTAAGGTACTTCCAACTTAAAACGACCTCTAGCGGTAAAATTTTGAACCATTTTTTGTTGTTGCTGTTCAAACAAATTCCCAAGCCTCCATGATGTCCCCCACAAAATTTCACAACTTTCTGAACAATAGTGTCGTCTGTAGACAACTTTAAAATAGGGTCGTTTAGTTATGGACACCCAGTATGTCCTGGCAGTACTTTTTCCTCCAATGTAATGAACATTCTCTTTTGGCACTTTCTTCCAAAAGAGGTCAGTTTCATCAGATTTGAAGACTTGTAGGGGGATGACTCTACGCAATCTTTGAATTTGGATACAATTTTTTCAAACTTTCATCTTCACTTTTTATTTTCTAAAAATTAGCAGGGAGGTCGAAATCCTACGAAAACCAAGACACATTTTACCCTGAAAAACCGTTTAGTTTAGTTAAGTTATATTAACGTCCCGTTTCGAAGCAACACGAGGGCTATTTTGGGACGGACCTCGTAATTTTGAACCTCGATCAGATGACGAGGACGACACCTGAGTTCACACACACCCTCTCTAAACTTCCGCACCACTCCAACGGAACTAAACTAATCTCATCAAATGCTTTTATAGTAATTTTTGCTTTTGTTAAGTAACTCTGTTTTATATGTCTCATTTTACAAATATTTTATGTGTTTCTCTTTTTCCTCAGAGCATCAAACCCGTGAAGCTTATTCTAGTTTTATTTAATATCTTTCAGATATTAAATAAAACTAGATATATATATATATATTATATATCTAGTTATATATATATATATATATAACTTTATTTATAGTTTATTTTATTAAGTTTATATAGTTTTATATATATATATATCAAAACCAACATATAAACACAAAATAAAAACTCAAAAACAGTAAAAAAGGACAAAATGGCTAAATAGACAAAAACCAGAAAAAACCAAAAAAATTGAAAAATATCATAGCGAGCCGCTCGTCAGGAAGAGAAGCTCGCTCATGATATTAATTTGTGCTTTTTTCTGCTGACGACAAACGAAATCCGTTAAAAATTGGCGTCATCCCCTCTAAAAACACAAAACAAACGAAAATGGAAGATTTCTTGAATAAAAAATATAAATACATTTAAGAAGATTTAAAAAGAATCAAATACAAAAATCCGAATACAAATACAAAAAATCCGAATACAAAAATACCTAGAATATATATATATATATATATATATATATATATATATATATATATAAAGTTATATTTTAGTTTTATTTTTATATAATTAGTTTATATTTATATTTTAGTTTTTATTAATATCTTTCAGATACTTATGGCTCGAGATCTACCTGCAAAGGACTTCTCTGGTACATCGGACCCATACATAAAGCTCTACTTGTTGCCAGATAGGAAAAAGAAGTTTCAAACAAGGGTACGTAAGAAAATCAGATTTAAATCTATAGAACCTGACTGTTTTGTTTTTTAATTTTATGCGGGATATCTTGAATCTATAAACAGGTAAGTATTTTATATTCGGGTTAGTTCTCGAGATAAAAAGTATTCAGATTCACACCATAGAAAAACTCATTTGTTACCAAAATTCATTAAAGTGGTATGAAAAATATGTTTTGAATTAAAAATTAATTTCACAGAAGTTTTCACCTCTTTAAAGAAATCACTTCAAAATAAAATCAGAAATATTGTATTCAGACCTTGAAATTATCTTACAAATATAAAAATTCAAAAATTTTTCTGGAAATGATTTGAAATATGTTATTTAGTATTTAATTTTCAGCTTTTGTTTCTGGGAATACAGGATAATATTCTTGTGTAATCACTGTCCTGTAATTTTGGACTGTTGTCAACAATTATCTAGAATAGTTTTGGGTTTAATTAACCCTATGCAAAAATACATAATGCTTTCCATTTGAAAAAATTATTTGACTGAAGTTTGTTAAATAACTAAAACATTCGGCCAATACAGACTGCATCTTTTTTATTTAAATCAATTTATAAATATATAAAATTTTGATTTAAAAAACTATTTATTAATCAGAGTAGATCAAAATTTTTTCCCTCATCATAGTCTTCATTTCTCTCGGTATTTTTCATCCACAAAATGGAAATAAAACTTTTGCAGAGTAAGATTTTGACCTATAGCAGTACCGGGCAGTTATTCTACATTTTTCAGTCGAAAGAGAAGTTAGAAAGCCTTTTTATGCCTATATTTCATATGAATTTTTGTTTTTGTTTTGTTTTCTGTTTCAAAAAACATATTTAATTATTCGATGTTGTATGGAAAAACAATACGCTTATATCGCAACTTTACCTATGTAATATTTCTAAATCATTTTATAATTGTAACACGGGGTTTAGTTTCTATACAAGATTATTTGCAATTTTGTATGTGTTGTGTCTTCTCTGTAATATCTCAAGTGACAGTACAGGGTAACTACAGAAACTGTGAAAAAAAATCCCTGACTTTTCCCTGACTAAACTTACAACATTTCCCTGATTTACGGCTAGTAATTATATTAGTTTCCTGCCTTTCTCCCTATTTAGAATCACTATATGTGTACAATATACATTATTAAAAACACTTTTGCCAGTTATTTAATAGGAAATTTTTTTATGAAATTTAATTTTTAAAAAATGGAATGAACATCCTAAAAAAATCTATTAAAACAGTATATTACATTTCTTATATGTAAAAAATACTGGAAATTTTAACAAAATACTTTGTTTATAAAACTGCATAAGAATTCTAAGAAGCATTAAAACTACTCTTTGCAACACAAGTTAAATTATGCTAACACTAAAGGTTATTATGATCTTTGCTCAAATCTTTAAAATAGTTCAATAACTAATTAGTTGTCTTTGCATGGGTACCAGAATAACATGTTACAGCATAAATATATAAATAGTATAATTATAAGTACCCAATAATACATATTTTAGCAAAGATGTAAACAAGAGAAACTGCCAAAATATTACTTCAAATCTTTATTCTTTAACAAATCATAAGAAATTAATTGCTCTAATCAAACACTTATGCTTTTATAAATTAATATAAATTTATTTTAATTCCATTTATTATTACAAATAATGGTAGACATAAGATACTAATTTATGGATAATAACTCAAATAACTATTAATTTTCCCTGATTTTTCCAGATCGATAAAATTCCCTGACTTTTCCCTGATATCCCTGATTTCCCGGTTCTGTCGCCAACCTGCAGTATTTAAAAAACTTGTTATTTTGTGAAAATATATTGGAAAAGATAGCATACATATTTTGAAGTTGCAGGACATAAATTTTCAAACTCAACCCTACCAAATTTTGGCAGAATTAATATCTCATAATTTACTTCAGTGCTAATAGATTTCAGAAAGAAGTTCAGTTTTGTTATCTTCAACATCTCAAGGATTCTTCGAAATTTAACCATTTATATGCTGAAAGTTCTCTGCAATGCATAAAGCAATATATTAAAGCAATGTAACAACATTTAAAACTTTTAAAACCTTTCTCATTAAAGGTAACCATAAATAGGTACCTTATATATTTAAATGCAACCCCATAAACTGCCATCTTTATTTTTCCACAATTGCTGCCACTGTAACAACAAGATTTATATTCATCTTTCAAACTGACAGTAGCCCATTACCAGTTAGGCCTATCCTGTAGTTAGGAGCACACTACTTGAGCAAAACTCTGAAAAATATGCAAATTCATCTCCCAGATTTTGCATGCCAAAAACCCATAACATAGCCGACACCTAAACCATCCTCCTTACGCTTCCACTGGATCGATTCTAGCCGGATTGATCCGGCACAAAAGCAAAACTGGAACAAGAAAAGAACATTATCACGCAACCGGACAAAGCTTTGATTGCCAGTGTGAATTCGTAACCGTGTAAAATAACTCTCAGAACAAACAAAATCTCTTATTCAGTGACGTAATTGGAACTTCCGAATAGACTCCAGAATTAGGAACTTGGTATTGGCAACACGTCTTTCCCACATGCGATCCTTTCAAAACGCAAACGATTTTGTAGTTATTTTCGTTCTGGAAGAACAACAGTTGCCGGTGGTAGCAAAAATTGGAATATAAATAACTTATTCCTAATAATTTTGTTGTCGGTTTTTATTTATTACTTCACGAAACATGTCACGTAGAACTAAATTAGGAACACTTTTCGAGCTTAGAGGAAAAATTGAAAGCCACTTCACAGGTTGCGCCGAGTTCTTTTATGTCATTCTTTTGCATGTCTGCCAATCTTGATATCGGGTTATCTTGCATCTGAATGCATAATTACACAGTTGGAACTTGTTTCTACGACTGAAATCCATAATAACAATGTTAAAACCTGTGAGAACAAAAGAAAAAGAACCATTTCGTATACTTCAAACATCAAGAATTTATTAATATTCTGTACAGCATTTACAAAGAACAAAATGAATTTTTTGTTCTTCCGAAATGGTTCGTATTATTTCATATTATGACGCATTCTTTTCTAAAAGTAACTTTTTTACTTCACACATGTTACATATTGAAAAGTTCCCTGGCTTATCAAGTGAGATATGTAAATTTTTATCCAGATAATAGTTTATCGTGTTTCTGTCATTTCCTAAAATCTAGAACAAAATTAGTTTCAATCAGAAATGAAAATCTTAATATTGGATTTTTTTGACATACAGCCGATAATTTTTAATACGCAGAAAATTTTTTGATAAAAATTTCAATTAATTGAACGTAATGACTTTAAAATATTTTATATAAATATATTTGCTTTAATCGTTACTATAAAATTCGATTTGTTTAGTTTCGCACAGAAAGAAAATCGTTTTGTCATCTGTGTTCTAAAGCATATGTTGTAAATAAAGTCAGAGTTGAATATTCGAATGTCAAGAGGTATTGCTATATTTAATTATTTATTAAATAGTAGACGTGTTAAAGATTTTGTATCGCATCCAAAATTCTATGTCGTTCAATTCGTTACTTTATTATCGACATTGCCATTTGGATATCCACAGTAAAAATTATCTTGTTTCCATTTATTATGGGAGATAAAAAGTGGTCTTACTTCTATCGATGATTCCTTCAAGTTAAAATTTATAGCAATATGTAATTGTTTTATAACATGAATTGCGGATATGGCTTGTCAACTTAACTCATAACTCCCCCAAAAAAGACTGGAGGCTGTCTTTTTCAAATAGTCGTTGATGTTAAAGGCGTAGGACTACTTTACTCGCGTGATTTTTTTGTTTCTCGAAGTTACGCTCAATTCTCTTTTGTTTCTCTGAAATACTATGTATGAAAAATTGGCGAAATAAAATGAAACTAAGGTTGCAATGAAAATTGTTTTATTTCTTAATGAAATATATTACGATGTCAATTCTTTTGTTTTGAATTCTTCAATCGCTGAACAACAATTACGATTTTCAAAATTTTTTTAAACTTCTGTTGTTACCTTTTATCTCTAAAATAAGACATTATTTATGTTTTTAATATATGTAGTTACCGAGATATAGAGGATCTCCCATACAACGTTTTTTGTGTCGTTTTGGCGTATGAGACCCCAATGGGAGGAACGTAGTCCTACGTTAAAAGGCTATGCAATAAAAAGAAAGAAATGAATTTAATATATAAGACTTTGGTGTTATTTTTTGTTTATAATTTAAAAATGCAATAAAATTTTGAAATTCCAACAGTGTGGCATAACATTTTACGGATTACTCGGATTTACACTGTTGAGTTTTTATTTTGTAATTTTGATGTTTTCCGGCTATGATTTTAGAAACTACTATCTGAACAAATTTTACGCCATTTTAAAATTCTAATTATTATCTATTCAATGTTACCAGTTTATCACCAAAATATTTTCTCACGGATTACCTCAATATTTTTAAAATTCATTCTAAGCCTCGATTTAATATTTTCACTAGGCAGGAAGACAAGTGAATAAAAGCAATAACTAAAAATCCATGTAATTTCGAGCTATTTTTTGTTTATAATTTTAAAAGGTAATAAAGCTTTAAAATTCCAACAGAATTACATTGAAGCTGGATAAATTTTGAAAAGAATGATACACTTCGGAAAACGTAACTGATTATCTTTTCATACAGAGAAAGTATATTAAGTTAGATAATTTGCGCAACTTTAAACACAGAATCATTCCATGAAAAAAACTACATTATCATTGAAATATCCCAAAAGATCATTTTGAAAATTGCCTAAATTCCCAATATAATTTTAACTTAACTGTATTATATTTTATACTAAATACTATTTTAACGGATTGTTTCGAACAACAAACAACACGGTCATAACATACTTAATTTTTACAGCTTTATTGAAGATGGAATCAGGTTAAAGATAATTGCATTTTACACAGTAATCTGACTTTGACAAGATTAAACGATCAGAAGTTAACTCTTAACACTGCAGATGTCGTTACTGATCGAATGACAGTCAGTTTAATGCTTCATTACACAACAAATCACATTTAGGTTCACCGACCTCGTCGCTTCCGATTGGATAAAGCCCCACGTGATTCATCCAATTTGACGAATCGTAGGCGTTGAAGCATTCACACGAAGTGCGTTTTGTAAGTGGTGAAGAAAGGTGGATTTAAGACAATTCGATTTTATGCGCCATAGGACATTAATCTTAACTAGATTTGTGGGAATTTGATTTATGGGTTTTTCCGATTTGATTCTATGGAATCTTTTTACAAAACATGTTCTGCTATAAAAGAATCAAATAAAATTGATTGAAACTAAAAGAGAAAGTAATCATTCCTGCTTTTTTAAAAAATATTTGTCGTGGTCATTACTGCGTAATAATTATTATAGCAGTAAGATACAAAAGACACACGTCTTTAAGAAAATCTAATTTACGAATATGTAAGTTTTCATGAATTAATCGGAGGAACATTAATTTTACGAACATAAAATGGAACCTATTTATTTTTTACGAAATCATTTCGTCATTTTATATACCTATATATATATATATATATATACAGGGTGTTCATTAATTATTGTCGGGGTTTCCGTACCTCATAACTTTCGAATAAAAAATATTACGCAAAAACCGATTACGTATTCGTAAATTACAACTCAAAGAATTTTACGTGGCAGCAATGCGATCTTAGAGCATTTGCAGTCTGGGTAATTATGACGTCATAAATAAAAATGGCGACCGTGCAAGAAAAAGCAATGTGTGTATTGTGGTTTTTCGAAACTAAATTCTGTTTGGGGGTTTGTCAAGAACATTGTGTACAAGACCCCTGTGCCCTCCCTTGGTGAACTGAAGCGCAGAATTGTTACTGCTTTTCCAAAATGTTACCCCACAAATGCTGGAGAACACTTGGAGGGAAATCGAATTTCCTCTCGATGTGTTACGAGCCACGAAGGGCAGCCATGTGCAAATTCATTAATCTTTTTAATATCATTAATGAAATTCTTTGAGTTGTAGTTTACGAATACGTAATCGGTTTTTGTGTAATATTTTTTATTCGAAAGTTATGGGGTACGGAAACCCCGACAATAATTAATGAACACCCTGTATATATGTATATTCACCCCATAGTACGTGAAGATGAAATAAAGAAATAAAAAGATCAAGAACACACTAAGAGCGGGAGGAATAAACACTAAATATCATTTAAAGTTCTATTTGACAGAAGCATTTTAATGGCTGTCAGAACTGTTTCAGTATTGATTGAGCAAAAGCTAAAACTAATATACGCATTAATGTTGATGCGTCCAGCCAATAGCTCTAAAGATAGTTGCGATAGTAAATTTATTTAATTGGGTGCGTGTGGGCGTGCTTGTGTGTAAATCAAATATGTTATGTTTATGAAACTATTTTATATTTACGAATATGAAACCTGCATAAAACTTTCCTTGTTTCAGTTTCATTTTTGTTTGCTTTAAAATTAGATAATAATAATTTTACCTTCTTAGGGAAAAATTTCATTCGTTCTTCGAAATATAATCAATTTCTTTTTAAAATATATTTTAACACATGGTGTTTTAATTTTTCTGTTATGAAATATCTCGCTTTAATCAAATCTCTGATGTAATCTTTAGTTTTTTCTATCTATATATATATATATATATATATATATATAATTAAAATATTTAAAAAAATAGATAAACAGATTAAATAGCTGCACTCCGTAATTTTGCAATTAAACAGAACAGATCCCTGTTTCCTAGAACTTTCGAATCGCTTCTATTTCTAGTTTAATCTGACATGAATCAATTTAATGCAAGAGATCCAAACTATCTTAGCACTCCTTTTTAATTTGATCGCAAGGATTAAATTATTTTGCCGTATGTCTGGTACCAAATGTCAAATTCTTCGTGCCATTATGAAACCACGGCTTATGGAGAAAATTCTTTATTTCAGAACTTCCGGAATTTCAAAAATAAGAATTGTTCAATAAAGCAAGAGCAACAACGCAACTTTAAGAGTTATTTCCCTTTTATGGAATTTTCTATCTTCCTGTCATACCATTTTTTTTGTATTCCTTTTACTTTTTTGTTGGCTCCATATCGTTTGAAGAGTTCAAAGTCTTTTAAATGACATTTAGCTTCGAATATTAGAATTAGAATATTTCGCAGACGACTTTTTTGTAATATCAAATGTGAACTTTTTGTTTATTTAATCGCTGATGCAGTATTTATTAAAATATGAATTGGAGAATCAAAAGTTTAAAATAGGGTATATATGAATAAAATATTCAAAAAATTTAGGAAAAGGATCAAATGGTTGACTTTTATAATGTTTTTCTCCTTATTTTATTCATATTTTACTTATTCTTCCAGAATTCAAAATATTTAAAATGCTCTTTATTTCTAAAGTGTTAGAATTCAATTATTTCGTAGTCATTTTGTTTGTAAGATTATGTATGAAATCATTATTTATGGCTGTATTATGGAATTATAATTTATTTAGTTGCCTATGTAGCATTCTTAGAAATGCTAAATCGTGAAGTCAACAATTTAATAAACAGTATTTTTGAATGAAATATCAAAGACATCTTGAAAGAAGTTCATTTCTTTTTCGAAGCTTCTTTTTTATTGTGGGTGTAAAATTCTCTGAGGAATTCAAAACATTATAATGATGCTTCGCTCTCGAGTAAAATAATAATTTTGTTTAGTAACCGATAATGGCGTCAATTCTTACGAAGTCATAATCACATGATAAATGTAACTAAGTATGTCATCTAAACACGTATCTGCACCATTTCATGTTATGTGTTTAGAAGTAACACCGTTCTTCTTTTTATTTTTTACCTTTTTGAGTAGAAGATATTATGCTTTCTCGTCTAGCTTTTGCCTGTTATAATGTGAAAAAGAAGATATAGTCGTAAGAAAACATTTTCTAAGTTTCCACTTATAGTTATAAGTTATTATTTCACCTATTACATAATTCTAAATTATTAAAAGCATGGATTACAAGCATTTTAAAGTATGCTCTAATTCTACTGGTATACTTATAATACCGACTCAAAAATATTCTTACTTAATAACTAACTTATAAAAAAGGAAAGGTAGTCTAACAAAAAGTGTAAATAAAATTAAATAAAAAGAGTGAAAACTCTAAAGAACTGTTGATATAATTTAGATTAGGCTTGCTCAAACCATGCTAAAGAAGGCGAATGCTTATAATGTATTCAGAAAACGATGATAAATAAATTATACAAATTTTAAGAACTAGTAAAGAAAAAATAACTAATTTAAACTCTACTAAATGAACTAGAGTTATGTTATCCAAGAAAATACAAAGCAAAAGATAAAAATAATTATTCCAATGTGTAAAAGAATTGTTCTTAGCCCTATAAGCGGCAATAACAAGTTGTGCAATATATTCAAAACTTGAAGAGATGCTTGTCATTTTTCTTTCATCATGTAAGCATGGAACGACCCAGTGTAATTTTTCTCCTGTTGTGGATTTATTAATAACTACCCGCCTTCGGCGACCAGCTTGTTAGTCGGGAATATAATTTCATTTGAGTCTCTTAGTCATAATTTGATATTCATGGCTCTCTCAACAATTTTAAATTTCAAACTGTTATAGACATTTAACCCATGTTTTTTCAGTAGCTTTGCACCTGTTCTATTCGTTGTCTGCATGAACATAATGGAGTCGAGTAACTGTCTGTGTCATGTAGCATATAATTGCCCGTTGTCGGCATCAACTTTACCTCTTATTCCTCTTGCAAAATATACATTTGATTTTAACTTCAAAATGGCGCGGCACATTTTACTTCCAGCCACATGTTAGCTGGATGAAAATATGCTGATTAAAACATGGCATCAAACATTAATATATTCCGTAGCTTTCAACAATGATAGAGAAACGCGTAGATAAATATTTGTTTAAACATTAAAAACAGTTTGAATCGTGTTGCAACAGCGAAAAGCATTGTTGTAAATTTTGGCAACAAAATATTTAAAAAAATTTATTAAAATTGGAGAAAAAATCGTACGGCAACTTAATTGATATCATTGAAAAGCTAATTGTTTACGCTTTTACATGGCTTAAAAATGCTTTTGAGCTGCAATATTTTCGTAAGTTATTAAGGAAAAACGCAAAAATTTCGCTTAATTTTTAATTAATTAAAATTTCAAAAAAGGGCTCCGAGGTGTACATTCCCACCCCCCAGAGTATGTTTGTGCCAAATTTCGTAGCTCTAAGTCTAGTAGTCTTCCCTGTAGAGCGCCAACACACAAACACACACATACTCCTTTATTATTAGTAGAGATTTATTACATCTACCCACATTCGCAAAATCAGAATTATATTATATTTAGGAATATGACTGCATATACATTTGAGAAAATGTTTCAAATGGCAAATTTATTTTCCCGGATGCATCTTGTAACTATGAATAGTCCAGGAAACAAAAAAGTACAAATTTCTCAAAATCTTGCAAGACAATGAAGACTTCTCCCTAAAAAGAACCAACCAGACTCCGTCTTTCAGTGTCCATTGTTACTTAATTGCCTATTTTTGCCTTTTGAAGTCTTATAGACAATGCTCCAAAGTAAAAAGAAGACATCTCCTTAGCAGAATTCGTGTAGAATCCAAAAGAACATGCTAATGAACATCTTTAGGGCTATCCCATTACCCATGTAAAATATCGATTCGCGCTCTACCACAGCCGCCCTAGATGGATAATAAAGACTGATAGTTTCCGTAGCTGAAAGAAAATGCACAATGTGGAGTGAAGTGATTATTATTTTTTCTGGTTCTGCTTCTACATTCCCGGTTGTCAAGCAGGCCCATTTGATTAATGATGATGAGAAAATGATGCTTATCAAATGACGTCAACTTCAAATTTTGTTGCCTGGATAATTGCTGGAGTTGCTCGAATTACGTAAATAATGCGGGGGGATAAATTTTAAGCCTTTTTTTCCGCTAGGTTCTAGAATTTGATTAATATTTTTTGTATAGAGGAGGAGGGTAAAAATGGGGCTTAAAACATACTGGGGATAATGTTTTATGAATATTTCATGCAAGCTAAGCTCAGAGGATTTGTTTCGATTTTTTAAGCACTGGAATATTTTGGATACCGGTACTGGCGAATAAGATTAGTTGGGAGAATAATTATTTAACTAGAGGAAGTAATAAGCTAAAAATTCAAATTTATGATACACAGTCATAAAATTTTTTGGATTGCTCTTACGAATTAAAATTCAGCACCAGAAACTGAAGTGGTTAATGTTAATCCTCTTTTTACTGTAATGAATAATAATAAGATGCTTAACATCTTGTTCAAAATATTTATTCTTTTATATAGCTTTGTAAAATATAGCTTTATAAAAAGACAATTTGACCTACTTTTTCTTTCATTGAAATATTCGATAGAATTTTCGGTAAAAAAGATCACAACTTTAGTTGAATTTCTTCAAGGTGATGCTTTCTTATGTCCGATATTTTGAAGCGAAAGTTCTATAACAAGGGATGCAAATTAGGAAAAACTGTAGCAAAAATCAAAGTTAAACATTAAGTGAAAGGAAGAAAGTATAAAACAAGATATATATATATAAAGAACGCAGTTGCAAGTCTTCTTTTTTTTAGGGTTTAAGAGTTGGATAAATATTTTTTCAAACAATAAAAGAAATAAATGGGGCTTAAAACATAATGGGTGCAATATTTTATGAACATTTTACGCGGCTATATTTCCAGGTTTTTTTCCAATTTTAAAAGAACTTGAATGTTCTGAATTCTTTTATTTGGTCATTTATCTTTAAATTGGTCATTTTTGGTATTACGAAAGAGTAAATATTTAACTAATAGCTAGTAAGCTAAAATTTCAAATTTATAATACCTAGTCAATATTGTTACAAAAATGTAATGTCGCTTTCCTGCCCTGCTAATCTTATGGTTGGGAAGAGAGTTTTACAGGGGTAAGTATGGAGTACAATATGCGGCCAGGCCTGAACCCTTACCTTGGTGACAAACTTGCTGACAAATCGAAAGTTCCCGAAAATGCGATAATTTCCTCGATATCTCTATTAGGAGCGGAAATATACAGAATGTACTAGATTATTCCATTTGATGTCACGCCCTGTCGGAAGAGCTATAAATACCACAGGAGCCAATGCGGAGATGAATCTCTTTGGAGTCTTGTTCGCATTGCGAGTTGGTCAGATGCTAGTCGCTAAGCGCTATTGTTCGTGCTAATACTGTTATTATTAGTGATTGTCTGCTTGCTTGTGTTGCTAATTTGTACAAGTGCTGCTTTTCTTGTTACCTGTGCTTCATCCTTTCCTGAATATTCGTGAGTAAAGTATCATTCTCCATTATCCTCCTGGTTGAATTGTTTTCACCGTACACCCACAGGACGATTTTTGTAATAATATCGTCGTGATCCTTTTTAATTCTAACTGTAAATCTTGTAGGTTTACAATAAAGACTAACAACTATCACAAACACTCGGAATCCAGTTTTTTTTAATGAATATAAGGCAATGGAAAATAAGAGCTGCAGGGATTAAAAAATGGCCATTTTGTGCCAGCCATTTCTTTTTTCTTTATTTTTGAGACATTCGCACCCCCGTATGGACTCTTATGACCACTACTACATGCGTGCGTGTGTCCCTCCGACACGGCATTTCGATACTTTAGTGCAAATATTCCTATGGCCGTCTTACAAGAATCAGCTATAAAGCACATAGCTGGAATTGGTACGATTTAGTTTCACATACTAAATTCTGAATTTTGATAGTTTTATTTATGGTTTATTTTAATAGTGAATTATGAAGTTTTTAGTTTAAAATTATTGATTCAGTTTGAAGCTTATAAACAAAACTTGAACATAAACTTGTGTTTTTGACGCATAGAATATTTGGGGAAGTTGTTATGAGACATTACATCTTATAACAAGATTTCCTTGCCTGTATGGTTTCTAGGTTTCGCTTAGCTCGGTTTCAATTAGGGATAGCGTTAATGCAAAAAACCCGGTTTTAGGTTAAACCGGTTTTTTTCACCTCCGATTTAACCTGGCGGTTAAAGCCGCTCAAAATAACCGGTTTTTGAAAAAACCGTTTTTCATTTTTTTTTTAAAGCAACGTTTGTGTACAGAATTTTTTATTAATAATAATATACAATAAATAAGTATTAATACAATAATGTAATAAGTAATGAATATAAATAAGTAATTATTACAATATGTAATACTAAATGAGTAATTATTGCAATAAGTAAGTATTATAGATAGAATTTTTTATTGACATTGTTTTCACACAAGAAATTAATTTATTGGCCAATATTTATCATCTAATCTGATCATAAAGACTCTTTCAGCAATGTATTGATCCGTGAGTCGACACCTCTCATCGGAAACAACATCATTCAACGTAGATCTTTCGGACGCCACAGAACTTCCGACTAAAGATAAATATTTTTTGGCTGCAAAAAATTTTTATTAGTACTGTTTTTGCAGAAAATCAATCTATTGGCCAATATTTATCTGTTCATAAAGACTCTTTCAGTGTTCTCCAATCAACAGATGCATCGAGGAAGCCCTGTCTGTGATTGGCCTAAGATGATGAAATTCAAAGCTTTATAACTTGGAAAATTTTAATCTAGTCGAACCTAAAATCGAGCCTATCTTCCCACCGGTTTATCCCCCTCGGTTTTTGTATTTAAAAAAATAACCGATTTAAACCGGGGTAAAAAATAACCGTAACCAAAAAAAGACGGTTTTCGGTTTAAACCGGTAGGTTTTCCCCATCCCTAGTTTTAATACAACCAAAAATAGCTAACTGGGTTTTAGGAGGACTGATTGTGCAAGTAAAATGATTGTTAGCACCTATAAATCTGCCAACGCGTGCATTGCAGTTTGATAAATAATATCTGGCAGCAGAACTTTTCTATTACATCATACATTTTGAATTTATATAACAATAGAAATTTCGTCTACGTATTATATTTACATTATTTGCAAGTTATTTTGGAAAAACTAATTGATACCTGCATTTCTTTTATAATATAATCTTACATGGTAATTTATAATAAGCTGTTACGTATGTAATACTCAAAATTCTACATTAAATCGCCATATCTTTATCGCAACTGAAAATACCTGTAAGTATTAATCAATGTCAGCTACTAGTTGATTTAAACGAACTTATATATATATATATATATATATATATATAGAAGGCCTAGAGGTCTCCGCCATCAGTCATTCTATTATAATATATTCTTACATGGTAATTTATGATGGGCTGTTACGTATGTAATACACAAAATTCTACTTTAAATCGCCATATCTTTATCGCAACTGAAACTATCTGTCAGTATTAATCAATGTCAGCTACTAGTTGATTTAAACAAACTTATATAGAAGGCTTAGAAGTTTCAGCCGTCAATCATTCTAAGTGATTATAACTACTCCAACTCAACAAAACTACGAGAGAATTTGTTACTTTTTTCCAGAAGCTGAAACAGTAACCCATCTTGTGTCATATTTAATATGATTACAAAGAGAGCAACCTAACCATTTGGCATGCATCATCCAGTTAATTCCTGGGGAAAACCATAAGCTACGTTTAATAAGCAATAACAGCAAAAAGTGCACCTTCTCTTTGGCGAGACAGCTATGAAGAATGATGGCCGCATTTATGCCCATCTGTGTAATGATGTTTGTACATGGTTTCCCTCAGACACGCCGGACCAAACATCCGGTAATGAATATTTGAGGATTAAGAGCCCGACTTATAAATAATAATTGCATTTGTTCCTTCGGCGTAAGCAAATTAACTTATTAACTGCTCTCCCGCAGAATTATTGGAGTGGTGCATTTGTCATTGAGTTTGCGGTGTCGACGACCGGTTGGATGAAGGTTAAAAAAGAATTATGAGTGGTTTATCTTTCATAAACGCAGTTTCGTCATTTCATGCACAGGTTTCTCACTTATATCCGTTACACACACACCCCTTAACTTCTAAACGGCGACAGTTTAGGCCATAAAGTTGGTGTCTAGGTATAGTAAAAAGTCTATGCGCTACTCCATGAGACAACTTACAACCCCATCTATCGGCGAATTTTGGAATTGGCGGTCCTATCTCGAAAACAATACAAGATATGGGGAAAAAGTTAATTACAAAATTGTAGAGCGTCTTCGATTTAGTACAAAAAGTTACCTTGTACACATTAATACGAAGAAATGAATGTTTAAAGGGCACATTTGTTTGTTCCCGATTTCCGAAACTGTGACGTCTCTAAACGGGTTAAAACGAGAGAAAAAAAACAATTACAATATACCTTTATTTTCGGTGTTCAGAGTGTTCTCCGTCATCTACAATGCAGATTTGAGTCCTTGTTTCAATTTCACTTCGCACACGTTTTAGCATATAGTTGATGCGCAAACACAAGCAACAGTAATACGTCCTGCAATGTTGGCGGAAAAGTCCATACACCTGCTGTTTGAGTTATTTCCACAAGAAAAGTATAATGGGGTCATTTTTTGCCCGAAAAATAACATTTTCTCCTTTTATTCGTGTCATTTGACGTCAAAATTTCCGAAAATGCGAGCAAACAAATGCGCATTTTACACGTTTTCTTCTTAGCATTATTGCACTCAAGGTGCCTTTTCGTACTAAATCGAAAACGCCCTACAATTTTGTTATTGACTCTTTTCCCGTATCTTGTACCGTTTTCGAGATAGGACCACTAATTTCAAAATTTGCCGATAGATGGCGTTGTAAGTTGTCTTATCTCTTGGAGTAGGGTATAGCCTTTTTACTATACCTAGACACCAACTTTATGACCTACATTGTCACCGTTTAGAAGTTAAAGGGGGGTTGTAACGGATATAAGTGGGAACCCTGTATATGCAAAAACTATTATTCAAAAGTTACCGAAACTTGAGAATTATTCAACACTATTGCATCGATTTCAAGTGACTGTAACTTCATATTAAACAACTAGAGGAAGAAAAATTGTGAACACAATATAAAAGTTTTGTTTGCATACGTTGCTTTACGTGACTTGCCCTGGTCACACTGGCAACATACGCCATTAGTCCATTCCACGCCAGAATCTGTAAATCATGTTTGTTCCATGCATCTTCTGCGTGGGGCTTTCTAAATCTCTTGAAATTACTTCTTTTGTTTTCATTTAATTGAGATATGGCGAAGACTCTGTCTTAACGCCTTTTTAGCGTGTATCAGTGATATATGTCAAATTGCATCGATTACAAATGGCTAAAATTTCCTTGTAAACAACGATAGGCAGAAAACACAATACAGAAAGAAGCTTGAAGTTTTGTTTGTGCAAGTAACAATTGCCCTATGTATAGGATTGCCATACGTCCCTTATATAGGGACTATCACCGTATTTCACTACTCAGTCCCTTATTACTATTTGTCCCGTTTTCTCGCTAAACTCTGCGTGAGACGACGGGCGTATTTGCAAATAAGAAACGTCGATATTGGCAATACTGTGACCAGTCTATTCAACCATTTTGTATATCTAAACGATTATTTAGAGAAAAATAATACCAACCAAAATTGCGAAGCTTCTATGAAATTGAGTATGGAAAATAAATGGCTGACGTTTTCTGTAGATTCAAAGTATATTGATCAGAAGTCATGTTTGAAGTCACAAGAGATTTTTTTTATCCGAGTTAAAACAAAACATTGCCAACCCACGCTTTTATATTTTATTATTAAGCACTTGAAAGTCCCATATCAATGCTAGGCAATTATGGCATCCCTACCTATGTGACATCCCTACACAAGCAACGCCCAAAGCCAGACACTCTGAAACATATTCGTACCATTGATGGGTGGTCGATAGCCGCAAGCGTAGTCTGTGGTTATCTAAATCTTCTGAAATTACTTCATTTCATTAGGATATGTCGTAGATTCTGTCTTAACTCTTCTCTTGCGTGCAACAGTAAACGCACAGAGAATGCTTCGTAGTAAACTGGACTACCTCACAGTTGTTACCAGTGTGGCCAATGGAAGTCACATATAAGGCAATTATTACGTACGGAACCAAATCCAATCTTCCTTCTGTATTCTGTTCAAATGTTTTCTTCCTATCGCTACTTACAAAGCCATTTGCAATCGGTGCAAATGTTTTAAATAACCCTGCATTGGATATTACTTTTACTATTGTATGTAATTTCTCATACGAAGTATACAAACAGAAAGTGTTAAAAGGGTCAAAAAATTTGACCTCCAGATTTTTACGAATCTTCTCAATTTAGACAAAAAAATTATTTTCTGTCTATACGACGTTAACTCAAAAACTTTAACCAGCTAGATGAATGAAATTTTGTATGTGGTCTTTATACCAAATTTGTGAATTTCTGTTGAACTATGAGCAACGCAATAATGATCTTATTCGATGCTGCAATTAAATATAGCATGAAATTTGCTTTAAAGACACCCTACGTTTTCTTATATATATGTTTTCTTTTTATCAACAGGTCCACAGACGCAATCTGAATCCGATGTTCAATGAAACATTCGTATTCGGCGTGGCCTACGAGCAGCTCCGATCTCGAACCATCCAATTCTCCGTGTACGACTTTGACCGCTTCTCCAGGCACGATCTCATCGGACAGGTGCTGGTCAGAAATCTGCACGATCTCTGCGACATCAACCATGACGTCGAATACACTATGGATATCCTCGGAGTACCCCAGGTACGCTATCGAAAATTATCTCAGGTTGACAGAATTCA
>BGPR01022914.1:0-24817 GCA_013235015.1 Araneus ventricosus | reverse complement strand
CCCCCCCCCCCCCAATATTCCAATAGTGGGAAAATTAAAACTAAAAACACTCATCCCAATGCACAATTAATAATAATAATAATAATAACTAGTTTTATGCTTATAAATGACCTGATCGGTTAGGTAATTGGTACATCAATAAGAGACAAAACTTTTAAAAATTTTAATAATCTTAATGGAAAGTAAATCTATAAGAAATCCAGATTGATTAAGAAATTCTCATTAACATTCTAAAAATGTATATATAAAAAATATAATAAGTGATAAAAATAAGTGTGATTAATACATTGGATAAAGATAATTTTTATTATTTTAAATTTCTTCCTGAACTTTCTAATAGATAATCTACAATGATAAATAATTTTCGAAAAAATAAAGTGGCATAAAACAATGTAGGATTTAAGATGAAGATATCTCTTATTATTTTTAATATCTCAGGAATTTTAAAATTTGCATTCAAGTATAATATATGTCAAGGATATGTACAGAAGGGAATTAGGTCAAAGTTTTGCAGAATGTGCATAGATATAATGTTAATTATATTATATGTATTAGATATAAGTTAGATAATTAAATTTTCATTAGATTAGTCTGACAAAACAAGCATTTTGTGGACAGGCAAATTAAATTTTGCAATCTTTTTTCTCCCAAAGTTGCACTTCAAAACACATTTAAAACATGCATACCCGGTGCATCACTGGTATCAGGGTTCTCGACCTGGGGCTTTCCAAAAAGGATCCTCTATTGATTTTGGATTTCTTTAGGATGTACAAGCTCATGGACCTGATATAGTTCTGCTGACCTTCGGGGATCATCAACATGCATTCACAGATGAAACCAAATTTAAATATACATTAAATTAAAAATAAAAATAAGTGTGATTAATATGACAGGGGATGAAATTAATTTTCATATTTTTAAAATTTCTTCCTTAACTTTCTAATGGATAATCTTTAATGATAAATAATTTTTTTAAAATTAATGTGTCAAAACAATGTATTCAGGATGAAGATGTCTTATTATTTTTACTCTTATTATCTTTAATATCTCGGGAATTTTCAAATTTGCATTCAAGTATAACATATGTCAGGGATATCTTATATGTCAAGGATCATATGTTCAGAATGGAATTAGGTCATTTAACAAAGTTTTTGCAGAATGTGCATTTTAATTATATTATATGCAATAGATATAATTTATCAACTAAACTTCCATTAAAATAGCCTCCCAAAACACAAGCACTTTGTGGACAGGCAAATTAAAATTCCCCTAAGATGTTCAAATATTTATTAATGGAAGTTAATTCTGATGAGCACACATTTTATCCAAGCAAAATAAACACATAAATCAAAAAAATATTTATAAAAACTGCAGATACTTTATAATTATTAAACAATGTCCAAAATATTAAAATAATGAAAAATTAATAAACAGTATTGATTTATTTTACTATCTGTTTAATTAATACAATTTTTAAACACGATCGATGCAAAAAAAAATCGCGTAACGTGGGGTTGTTGCCATATTAGAAAATCAGACTCATTATTAATTTCCAATAGAAAAATATTAAAATAATGACGAATTCACAAAGAGTATTGTGAAGTTAAGCTACTAATAATCTTTGCACACAGTCGATAAAGAATTTGGAGTGAAGCGGTGTCAGAAAAATATCTGATCTATGAAATCCTTTAAAGTGCAATTTTAGAATTTGAAAAGGTTACTTACCCATCATAATGCTTCTATCCACCTTCCGGATCGATGCTGTTAATTAAAAAGATTTAATAATCTTTTTTGGCTCCAAAATGCTTCCTCTGTTATGGTGTATGAAGGACGCGAGCTAAAATAAAACAAAATGCCGGCTGATGTTGTCGGGTCTAGTAGAAACAGAGATAAGGAAAGGTCACGTGATGATATTAACCAATGATTTCTCAGACACCCCCTCGTGAGTGAAACAGTAATTAGAAAACACTCCGTAAAGGATCGAACTAGAAAGGAGAATTCCGATTCCGTGATCTGTTTTCTGACGGACAGGAAGTGGGAACTGGTTTGCGGCGATAAAAGTGTTTTAAGGAGCGATTTTTCGTACTAAAAGATCGAAAAAGAGAATTTTTTCATTCGCTCCCTTTTGGAGTCCAAAAATCGCTTAATTGAATTTAGCGTTTAGTGACTCTGAAGATGTCGAATGGATGAATGAAGTTTCCACTGTAAGTAAATTTCTATTTTTTCCCCTTATTTAAATTAATTCTTGCATTTTTTTAAAATTGCAAATGGTTTTTTTAATTGATGTTGGAAAGTCGATAAACTTTTACAGTTTATGAATCTTTTAGAGGTTTCTATTATTAACTTTAGCGTGTTTCGAGTTATTTTAAAAATGTCAACTTTTATAATTAAACACTTGTAAAGTTTTTTATAAGCGTTAAAGACAACTGGATGTTTCATTTTTATTTAGTCTATGTTGATGAATGGATCAGAACCTGGCCCGTCTCATGCACCTTCAGGCTTCGTTCAATCCAATGAGTCTTGGTCTGACACTGAAACAGATGTTGAGTGGATGAATAATGTTCCCATGGTATGTATTTTAACATTAAATGAGCATTATTAACTTTAAAGTTTCTATAAATTAAACATTTGCAAAAGGTTTTTCTAATTGAAGCGATTGATAAATAATTGAAAGTTGACAAACTTGAACAGTTTCTGTTACTTGTAAAGTTTAACTTTAAAAGTTCTGAATCATTTTTTCTATAGTGAATGTATCTAGATTTTTTTTTTGAATTGAAAAGTTTTTATAAGCATGTTAACTTGATGTTTATTATTATTAACTTATGAACATTTTTATTATTTAGTCCATAAAGTTTGACGAACCGGGTTCCTCTCAGGCTCCATCTGGATTTGGCTATATTGTGCCAACTTCTTCGTTAGTTCCTCCTTCAACCAATGATCATGTAAGTAAAATAAACAATTTCTAAAGAGTTGAATTAAGCTGTTTGTTAAATGCGTTTTGATTAATCATGAAAATCTTTTCATCTTTAAGGAATCTTTTTAAGTAAAAAAACAATTGAATCCTATTGTTAATGATATAACATTGGAGAGATCTGAATATTTAACAATTTTTAAGTGAAAAAACAATTAGATCCTATTCTTAATGATATAGCAGTGAAATAGTCTGAACAATTTTGAAGTGAAATAGATCTATGATATAATAGTGATAAAGATTTTTAAACCCTATTCATAATGTTAATTTGTATATGCAATATTATTAATTTCTTTCTTTTTTATAGGTGTGTGATGCGTGCAAAAAGACTTTTTCCAACAAGTTTAACTTGAAACGGCACATGAAGAAGCATGGCGTTCATGCAAATCATGCCTGCTCACAATGTAGCATGAAGTTTTATCACGTGGATGAATTGAGGGAACACATGCGCACTCACACTTGTGAGAAGAAGACCCATCCCTGTGAACAATGTGATCAAGTGTTTCCACGCATGTCCGATCTTCTCCGACACAAGAGAACGGACCACTCTGCGCCACCATCTCCTAGGATTGCAGCACCTCGTGCCCGGAACTCTGGTCGAAACGCTCTGGGAGTGTATTCGTTCCATTTCATGACGCCAAGTTCGCATGCGGCCTTTGATTTGCTTCTCTTCCTAGAAGAAATTCGACCACAAATCCACGGCATGATCGTGGATTAATTAGAAGAAAAGAGGTTCATCAAGTGGTACTGCGTATCCAAGATAGGCTTCAGCAGGGAGACACCCGACGGAGATGTGGAGTATGTCACGCCCTACTTCCGCAGCAAGGTGGTCATAGAGTTGGACACCTCTATGATTGGAGAACACGTCGAGCAGGCCTTTGAGAAAATCAAAGAGCCGCTCGATGAATTTCTCAAGAATGGATCTTGTTGGGTGTTTGACTCCGTCATTCACATGGAGCTCAAGACCGCAACCTACACTATATGCCCAAAAGTATCCGGACACTTGCAGATTTTCAGATTTTTTAGAATTTCTCCGGAATGGTTTAACTGACTGCCTTTAAACTTCGGATATATAAAGAATGGACAATAACTCACATTTTACATTGAAGATTCGGTCCTGAGGACAATTAGGGGACCGTCTACAAACTGATGAAGTCAAAAAGTTTTCGACCCACCCCGCTTCACAAAATACTGATAACAAAATGAAACTTTCAGAAATGGTAATATATAATGTGAGTAATATTTACACGAATTCTCGTAAACTCACCACAAATATTTGGGAAGATATAAAGGTTTTCTTAAAAAATCTCAAATTTTTCCACCTGTTTTTTGCTTATAACATGCAGAGTTTTTTGTTATATTATACGAAACTTACAGAAAAGATGACAATATGTTAGAGAAGCATTTGTGTAAAACTTTGGAAAAGAATTGTTGAATATTACAGGAATTATGAGCATTTTTAGTAAATAATGTTTTACTGCGCATGCGCGAAACATAGCGTAATTTTTCTTTCACAACTTTAAAGCCAGATATATAGGGCAATTTATATAATAAAATTCAGTTCAATATCATTAGTATTCAGAAAGATATAGGCATTTTAACGAGCGGAATTTTAGCTCCTGTCGAAGAGAAGCTAAAAGATGAGGGGTTGTACACAAATTGATATTTTTTAAACTTACATCTTTGAATAGTTATATTGAATTGTATAGTGGTTAGAATTTGCTGAATACCCATGAAGACTTATCAATTACTTGCATAACTTAAATTCCTGCTAATTAGGCACTATAACTAACAAAAATTTTATTGTTTTAATTATATTATTTGCATGATTATTAACAAGTTACATAGCACAATTTTACGGCCAAACGATATTTTTAAATATATTTCTTTTATGGCTAGACGATTTTTTATCTAATTAGTTTCTTTTCTTAAAATATTTTAATAATTCTACATATATATTTTTTATTCATTACGAATATTAGATGTGTTCATGGGTATTCAGCGAATTCTAACCACTATACAATTCAATATAACTATTTAAAGATATAAGTTTAAAAAATATCAATTTGTGTACAACCCCTCATCTTTTGGCTTCTCTTTTACAGGAGCTAAAATTCTGCTTATTGTAATGGCGATATCTTTCTGAATACTACTGATATTAAACTGACTTTTATTATATAAGTTCCCCTATATATCTGGCTTTAAAGTTGTGAAAGAAAAATTACACTACGTTCCGCGCATGCGCAGTAAAACATTATTTACTAAAAATTCTCATAATTCCTGTAATATTCAAACAGTCTTTTCGAAATTTTTACAAAATGCTTCTCTAACATATTATAATCTTTTCAGTAAGTTTCGTATAATATAACAGAAAACTCTGCATGTTATAAGCAAAACAATGGTGGGAAAATTTGAGATTTTTTAAGAAAACCTTTATATCTTCCGAAGTATTTGTGATGAGTTTACAAAAATTCGTGTAAATATTACTCACATTATATATTACCATTTCTGAAAGTTTCATTTTGTTATCAGTGTTTTGTGAAGCGGGGTGGGCCAAAAACTTTGTTGTCTTCATCAGTTTGTAGACGGTCCCCTAATTGCCCTCAGGACCAAATCTTCAATGTAAAATGTGAGTTATTGTCTATTCTTTACATGTTCGAAATTTAAAGGCAGTCAGTTAAATAATTCCGGAGAAATTCTAAAAAATGTGAAAATCTGCAAGTGTCCGGATACTTTTGGGCATATAGTGTATCATCCTCTGGCCCCCAGCAGCTACATTGCCCTGCCACACAAGTTAGCTGCGAAGAAAGCTCTCATTAATATAAAAAACACCGATCAGAAATGCTTTGTCTGGTCTGTATTGGTTGCCCTTCATCTTGTTGAAAAAAATGCTGACAGAGTGTCCCACTATGCATCCATGGATCAGGAGCTGCGTTTGGGGAATGTGATGTGTCCTGTTCAACCCTGCAAAGTCCCCATCATTGAAAATCTGAACAATCTACGCATTAACGTGTTTGGATATGAAGACGAGGAGGTGTTTCCTCTCTACATTTCCAAGAGAGAGAACAATCGTGTCATCAACCTACTGTATATCACTCAAGGGGACGACGAGCATTATTGCTTGATTAGAAACATCTAGACTCCTTGGTGATCTCACAAAGTTTAACGGTGAAACATTTTATTGTTATTCCTGCCTGCCTCGATTCACCACAGAATCCTTGCTAAAGGACCATTTCCCCTATTGCAACGAACATGGCCCCCAACGCATCGTCATGCCAGAGCCTGGAGAAGAGAGTGTGTTGAAATTTAAACAACACAAGTTTTCTCAGCCTGTTCCCTATTCCAATTATGCAGAATTTGAAGGGCTCGTCGAACCGTTGCAGAATATTCCAGGCAAGACTGCTTCCCACATTCCATGTGGCTATGCATATCTGATCATTGGACCGAATGCACTTCCCCTGAAACCTTGTCACCGTTTATCGTGGAAGTGATGCGGTGAATCATTTCATCGAATCCATAGTCAGGGAAAAGGACATTCTAGCTGCAAAACTTCGCACCATCACCCCAATGCACATGACAACCAGAGACCTGGAAGAGTTTCAAAAAGCCACTCATTGCAACTTGTGCAAAAAATGGCTAGGGAAAGACAGAGTGAGAGATCACGACCACCTCTCAGGAAAATATAGGGAAGCTCTGCATAATAAATGCAACTTGCAACTCAAACAGAGCAAGATGATCCTGTGCATATTCCATAACCTGAGGAATTACGATGGTCATCTCATCATGCAGGGGCTTGGGAGACTTCCAGATCACGAAATAAATGTCATTCTCAACACCATGGAGAAGTGCATTTCTTTCTCCACCCGACGAAGCAAAGAGAAATTTCCTGTCACCTTGCAGTTTGTCGACAGTTTTCAATTTTTAAATGCGTCTCTTCAAAAACTCGTCGAAAATTTAGACAAGAGTAAATTTACCATCATGTAAAGCTGCATTTCTTCTCCTTCTCACATGAATATGTTACTCAAAAAGGACATATATCTCTATGAGTATATGTCTTCCTTCAGTAAATTTGAGGAAACAGAGTTACCGCCACGCTCTGCCTTTCACAGTTCACTGACCAATGAAGGAATTAGTGAAGCAGAATACGAACATGCCCAAACTGTGTGGAAGTGCTTTAACATCAAGAATTTGGGTGAATACCATGATTTATATCTTAAAACGGACGTGATTTTGTTGTCAGATGTATTCGAGAACTTTCGTAAACTGACACAAAATTTCTACCAATTGGATGCAGCACATATGCTGACTTCTCTGGGCATGGCATGGCAAGCAGCATTGAAGATGACAGATGTGAAGTTGGATCTGTTTACAGATATCGACATGCATCTGTTCATCGAAAAGGGAATTCGAAGAGGAGTCTCCATGATCGCTCACAGGCACAGTGAGGCCAACCATCCTCAATGTCCAAACTATGACTCGACTAAAGCCAACAAGTATATCACCTACTTGGATGCCAATAACCTTTATGGGTAAGAATCTTTAAATATAGTTCATTTAACTGAAAAAAGTAAAGTTCATTGAAATAATGTGATTGTTTATAATATATTTCTCTAAAGTCTTAACTGAAACAATGAAAAGTTAATGAAACTGAAATAATATGATTGTTTATAATAAATCTACATAATTAAAGTCTTAGTTAAAGTTAATGTAACTGAAACAATTAAAAGTTCATTTAACTGAAATAATGAAAATTCATTGAACTGAAATAATATGATTTGTTAATTAAAACCTTAACTGTAGTGATGTGGTGGTTCATAATAACTAAATCTGTCTTTTATTCTTTTTCAGTTGGGCCATGTCTCAACCATTGCCTGTGAATAACTTTGAATGGCTTTCGCCTGAGGAGATCTCACTGCATGAAATTTGTCAGCACCCCGATGATGCCACAACAGGTTACATCCTGGAAGTGGACATGGAATATCCTCCCGAACTCCATGATTTGCACAACAGCTATCCGCTGACTCCTGAAAGAATGACCATGACCCCTGATAAGTTGAGTCCGACGGCCATGGAGATTTTAAATGAGATGAACATAAAGCCTACATCGAAAAGTGAAAAGTTAGTCACAAATTTATCAAATAAATTAAACTATGTGCTGCACTATAGAAACCTAAAACTTTACCTCGCATTGGGGCTCCAACTAACAAAAATTCATCGTGTGTTGAAATTCACACAAACTTCCTGGCTGAAGGACTATATCCACTTTAATACGGAGCAGCGGAAGCATGCAAAAACAGCATTTGAAAAAGATTTTTTCAAACTGCTTAATAATGCTGTTTATGGTAAAACAATGGAAAATCTTAGAAATCGTGTCAAAGTGGACGTCGTTCAAACGAAGAAAAAAGCTGAAAAGTTGGTTGCTTCTGCCTTTCACGCATTCACCATTTTTAATGAAAATTTAGTTGCGGTTCAGCGGAAATTGACAAAACTTTGCTTAAATCGCCCAATTCAAGTTGGATTCGTCATACTTGAACTCAGCAAAGTGCTCTTGTATGATTTCCATTACAATGTCATCTTGAATAAGTATGGAGATAAGGCGAAACTGCTTTTCACTGCCACTGACTCGCTTTGCTACGAGATAACGACTAGAGATCTCAACGTTGATTTGGAAAAAATGAAGAATTATTTCGATTTTGCAGATTATCCGAGAGATCGTCCTTTGTTCAGTGTAGAGAATAAAAAGAAGATTGGATACTTCAAAGATGAATTAAGTGGGCAAGCCTGTTTTGAATTCGTTGGGCTGCGCTCAAAGATGTATTCCATTCTTAGTGGTAAAGGCGAAAAGCAAACAGCCAAAGGGGTTAGTTAAAGCTTGCGACAACAGAAGTTGAAGCATGCCAATTATAGACAATGTTTGCTTAGTCGTAAACCTTCTAGTGTGATGCAGTCAAGAATCGGCAGCGAGAAGCACTACATTTTTTCAATACAGCAAAGCAAAAGAGCTTTGTCTGCCTTCGACGACAAAAGATTTTTGTTAGAAGATGGTGTGACGAGCTTGTCATATGGCCATTATAAAATAGTTTAATTTTACGAAAAAACTGAATTGAGGCGATGTGTCCTTAAGACGCATCGGGTGGTGGTTTGGGCTTGATCCTTTAAAAATATATCTAATTTTTAAGCATTATATTTATTTTATATTTTCATGCTTTATTTCAAGCATCAGATGGAAAAACTGGATTGGATCGAGTGAAGAGGTATTTAATTTGTATTTTCAAAATTATTTTATATTTTAACTGCTTTAGTTTAATACATGCATGATTGAATTAATGCAAATCTGTGAAAAAATCTAAGTCCAGTAAAAAATTTTCAAAGTCGGAAAAAATAATTAATTCCTTATCTTAATTCCTTTTCTAATCTAAGAAGGGGTTGATCCCAGGTGGAAGTTGGCGGTGGTAGGGAGGGACAGCCAAGTCGGGGGGGGAGTCGAGAGGGGGAGGGAGTGGCTGATCCCGGAGTGCCAGAACTCTTATTTTCAAACTACTCACACTTATATTTCTTTATTAAATTTAAAATTACATTTTCAGGATTACAGTAGGTATTTCAATATATACTTAGTAATAGTTTATGGCATGTCAATTACTAATTCAAAAAAATAAATGATTTTTGTTTGTTACTCTCTTTGTATACGTCGTGTACGAGAAAAAGTATTGTAATCGTCAAAAAATTCGAACTCGAGCTTTTGATGAATCTCCACATTTTCGACTTCCCTGAGTTCGAAGGCGCAAATTTGGAATTATGTCTGTCTCTGTGAGTCTGTGAAAATAATAATAAATCTAAATAAATAATAAATAATAAAAAACTATTAGAGCTAGGGGGATGACATTTGGTACGTGATCTTTACACATAATGTAGGTTTCTATTAAATTTTGGACAAAATCCGTCCACGAGAAGTCTGTCTGGCAGTCTGTCCACGTTCATGTGAACACGATAACTCAAAACCTTAAATGGCTAGACGGATGAATTTTGGTACACAGTTTTATTATCATGGTTGCAGGTCAGTATCAAACTTTGGACCAAATGAGTCAAAGGGTTTACTGACAGTCGGTGTGTATCGTCGCATGCTTGTGCACACCATAACTCCTTAACACAATGGCTTAGATAAATGAAATTTGGTATGTGGCCTTCTAACCTTAATTGTAGATATGTGTGCAATTTTTGTTTCAATAGGTAAAAAAAGGCGTTCAAATTGTATATTCATTTTCCTTACTGTGACGCAAGGCCATTTTACGTCTTGGCGATATTCGTGACCTTGGCGCGCTAAGGGAACCTAGTGGATAGTCATGGCATTATAGGTTAGAGAAGGTCTGCAACTTTTTTCCGCGTGGGGGAGAGGGGAAATGACACCTTTTTGGGAAGAATACGAGAAACTTTAGGGGAGACCACTCCAGCTGCTTTCTTCGGTAAATTCCTACGTTCAACAACAACTATTGCTTGCAGCACAGTACGTGTTTTAGCTTTCTCGTATACGAAGAGAAAGTATCGTAATCATCAAAAAATTTGATCTCGAGATGTTGACGAATCTCCACGAATTAGACCTCCCTAAGTCCGAAAAACACAATTTTGGAATTATGTCTGTCTGTATGTCTGTGTGTCGGTGAACACGATAACTCGAAAACTATTAAAGCTAGAGGGATGAAATTTGGTATGTGATCTTTAGACATAATTTTTATCAAATTTTGGGAAAAATCCACGGGAAATCGGTCTGCCCGTGTTCACGTGAACACGATAAGTCAAAAACTTAAATAGCTAGAGAGATGCAATTTGATACACGGTTTTATTATTGTTACAAAACAATGAGTAACAACAAGCGGTGATTCTATTATTTATAACAGTTAATGTTTTAAGACACATTTTACGACGCATAACCTTCGTAAACTCGGCGATATTTTACAGACTTAGAGAATCTTATCTCGCTTGCTTTCTTGGCTCTTTCGTATTGCAGAGTTCTGCGAAGGCAATATCGATAACACTCGTGGCACTCCGCAATTTTTAGGCAGGGGGTGCCGGCTAAAACACTTTTGTTAGAAAGCATACGAGAAAGTGTAGGGGAGAACACTCCCATTGGTTTAGATTTGTGATTTCAGAGGCATTTTGGATAACATGGGTTTTGGTTAACCCCAGTTCGGTTAACTGGGGTTTTACTGTATCTTGAAAATAAGAGCATTCGTGTAATTTCAAAACGGGACATTTATCCATCTAAACGAATGCCATAATTAAAGAACATGATCAAGCTTAGTTTCATGAGCATGAGAGCATAATACACACAAAGGCGTAGAAACCCGGGGGAACAAGGAAAATGGATGCCCCGGGCAACACTCGTTGGGGGCGATAGGGGGGAAAAACATTAGTGCGTCCATGTCACTTTTTACAATCAAATGTGATGAAGGGGCGAAAATATAATAGCATGCTGTGGGCGCCAATGACTCTTGTTAAGCCACTGATGATGACTGGGGTCGAAAAAAGCTTTATTTTGCCCCGGGCGCCACTTACACTTGCTACGCCACTGCACACAAAATAACGGAAATATGGAGATACTTCCATAAATAAAGGACTGCCTTATATTTGCAATAATATCGTCCTTTAACAAGCAACACACTTACTTAATTTTTTGAAATTTCAAAGAGGAAGAAAATACTCAATTTTTAGCAAGCAATAACGGGTATTTTTTAAAAATTTCTGACATAAACGTAAGACCGTAGATGGGAAAAAAAGTCAGAAATATTCGTTATTGATTGCGAAAAATTGAGTATTTTCTTCCCCTTTGAAATTTCAAAGAATTGAGATAGGTGTTGCTTGTTAAATTACGATATTTAAAACCTTCCATGATATAGGTGTTTGTGGATATGAGTGTGCGTGTACGTGTGTGTGTATTCGTTCAGGCAAAGGAATGTGCCGATATCCACAAAAGAATAATTCCCATAGAGACATTGTCGTTCTAGCAGAAAAATGGGCCTTAAATCACACGTGCTATCTCATTAATTTAATGTAAGAAACTCCACTTTTTATCTTAAGAATAAATCTAGAAAACAATAAAGCATCATTATTTTACATTCTTGTTAATTAAATCAAATAAACCTTTTAAAGCAAAGCATGAAACACCGTATAAGTTATTATCTTCGTACTAAAAATGAATAAAAAATATTCTCTATCCTTTTGTTGAAGGCTAAATTTGACAATTTTTAATATTTAACTGTAAAAATAGAAGGAAATATTAAGATAAAAAACGTTTCGTGATTAAGAGACGAGGGGAAAACAGCTTCTGCTGATACACGGGGCAGCAAATATTAACTATCCAAAAGTAATAAATTTGCCGCTTTTCATGTCAAACTACCTATCAGGTTTTAATTTAAGGTGTTTAAATTTGATGCTTATTTAGTTCATAATTCATCCTGTAATATTTCAAACGCTGCATGTGTGCAGTCTTTTCTTAATCTCCCATATTCGGAATTAATAGAAAGATTGAAGAGTCGATTCACTTTTTTATTACCAAAGTCACTTATATTATTGTGACTGAATAAAATCCGACAGTTTCTCTCAGCTGATGCGGTATTTTAATAACATTCAACGACTTTTAGATTAGCTTTTGATAAAAGCTCGTTCCTTTTCTATAGCCAGATGAAGAAAATTAGCAGGTTGAAAGGCGTCATTTCTTATATAAATAAAATGCTTTGAGTAATATTATTTATCATTCTGTGTCCTGCCAGGGAAAAAGGCAATTACCAGTGTTAATAAACATTGTGAAATAATCGTTTACGTATGGCATATTGAAATAATTTTTAACTTTTCTGAATAATCAGCAAAGAAAATCATTTTTGATTTGATAGATTACCAGGAATCTCCAGTTTTCTATCATCCTACGACAGCCCGATGCCTCACACGCGGCCAAATGCCGTTTAGTTGCAGTTCGACTCGGTCGTTCCACCACTTTGTCAACCTCCTGTTAGCCAGTAGTCCGAAACAGCTCATGTAGTTTATCACAGGGCACGGGCCCTTCCCATTCTATCTTTTCCGATTCGGAAAAACCCGGACAACTGCTGTGCCTGTGGAGAATCTGGCACGCCTCTTCACTATGCTACCAAATGCCGCCTCACGCTTTCTTACCACCTCAGGTGTCCAGCAGATCAACGCATAGAAGCCTGGATGAAATCAATAACCAACCACCGCCTGCTAACAAACAAAATAATAGACCCCCTCAACTTTATCACCAGCCAAGAAGACCTACTTAAATCGGAACAGCCAGAATAACTCCGCAATAGCCTGCATTGTTCATCCCACTACAAATCTAATCTCTCATACCACGCCCTTCTCCTCTCTCCTGGAACATTCCATTCCAGAGACAGATCATCAGTTTCCGTGTCTCAGGGCCCAGCCACATATTCACTGCACTTCTAACTTGTCATCAACAGCATCATGTAAAAGTACCTGTGATTATTCTAAGAAGCAGAGTCTAGTTCAGTGTATATATTTGTGTTTTATGTGTGTGTATATGTTTGAGCATATAATAGTGTTTATATTTGTACTTCCTGATGAAAATGACAAACAAATATAATAACTAAAAAGATGGCAAAGAATTCATAGCACAGGTTAAAATTTATTACAATAATTATAGTGCTTTACAAAACGAAATGAATTTATACTTTATCTATAGGATTTCGGATTTTTTTCGTGGTTTATTTTCTGAAGTTCTCGCAATTAATGCTTGTTTTCTTCTTATTACTATTTTAAACAGATGCTCCCCTCTTATAAGCAATAATTAATACTACATATATAATTATAAGATATTTAGTAAAGGTCAAATAGTGAATATTTTGAAAATTTTCAGTTTCACAACTGCAGTTTTACTATTTTGTAGAATGTTATTTCACAACAGAAATGTTTGCATATCACCAACAAGAAAATTTGGCCTGAAAAGCAAAATTAAAATATTTTCATTGCAAAAAAAGTAGGCAGTTAAAATGATAAATTAGAACTGTTAATAGAATTGAATAGGCATATCTTCACTTTTCGACCCAACAACATTAATTCTTATCAAGCCAATATAAAATATTTCTGCATCAAAGATGGACTAAGAAAAATTAGAAATTGAACATAAAGCTGGTGCATATGTGTGTGTGCTTGCTAAAACACGCAGGGCATTACTCACATGATCAATATAAATTCTGATTTTTCCCCCTTCTGTCTCTATCAGTAGAAAAATTAACTTTAAAAAATCTTTAGTTTACACCATAAACAACAAATATTTCATTATCTACTGTTCTTTGTTAATGTAATCTGTTTCAGACATAAAAGTTTAAAATAAAAGTACTGGATTAACAAATCGTTCAGGCTAATTTAAGGATCAAACAACAGCCTTCTCTAATTTCAGCAAAATTTCTGGACTATTACAATACTTTCATAGTACAGTCCGACCTCGAAAATCCGGAAACCTCCAAAAACCGGACGATTTTTTTCAACTCATGACGAGAAAAAAAATTAGCTAAATAAATTTTAAACTAGAACGCTTGAGGCAAGATGCGGAAATTCCAGTCATTCTATTTCTTTTAAACTACTTTTTTTTTTTGTCTTTGTATCATTTTTTAATGCCTCTTTGAGTTTTTATTGTTTAAAACGTGATTTTATAGAGTTGTTGGAATTGACGTCAACGTGCAGATCGGCATATGTCTCGATTGGTTGCGCATGTGCAAACGTCAGAGGCGTTACCAAGGCAACCATTTGCCGTTGCCTTGCAACTCCCGGGTCTGTTCTGAAGACGTCTGCACATGCGCGCTTAATTGTGACGTAACTTACCCACACGGTGACATCAGAACTTTGACATCTCTATTGGTTTAAGTAAGATATATAAAAAGCCGGAAATTTCCGAAATCCGGACCTTCCAAACCCCCGAGCAGTCCGGAGTTTCGAGCTTGTACAGCATTCAAAATCAAAAACAAATTTAAATGAAAATAATCAATACTCTTTAACAATGTTTTCAGAATAATAAGTATATTTAAATCTAAAATAATTATTTCAAATCTATATACGATACAAAACCAGAATAACAAAAACTGCAGGGATAATCTGGGCATACAATGAAGTAATCGAAAGAATGATAGAAATATTGCCACAGACACTCAAGAGTGAAAGGTATCTTAACCCTCTTATGCTTATCCCGCAATTTGCACGAGCAACATATATGTTGCAAACTTTGCTCATTCTGCGGGCATGCATTTTTTTACCTCTATTTAAAAGCGTACCCTGCTGTTTAATTTTAACCATTCAATAATGCATTTTGTGCAGTACTTAGACTTTTAATCATGTTTTTGGTCAACAGATGGGGTTAATTGCCCACTAAATGTTATATATTTGCGTAAGTTAACCAAATATATGTAGATATCAAATATCTAACAAAAAATATGCAATTTTTAAAGCGGCTTTGGTACAAAATTGAGGGTTAATAAGTAAACTTAGGTAGTAAGTTCACACACTGTTAAGAAGATACTGTTTTAGGTATCTACTTAAAGGGAGATAAACTTGAAACTTTAAGTGCTCATCTCACTCATTCTCTTTAGTTGAACGGGCTTGTAAAAAACATCTCTTTAAGTATCTGTTTGATTGGAAATTATAAAATGGCTACGACAAACAATATATTTTACATAATTTTAAACATCAAGAAAAGAACAGAAATGCAAGTAATTAAAAAATGATTGGGAATTTGAATTACCCACATACTCACAGATAAAAAGAAATTAATGTATGCACATGCATAGAAATAAGAGATTGTCCGACAAAGTCCTTGGTAATTCATAATGAAAAGTTTTCAACCATTCATCACAAGAGACACATTTTAGCACAAATATGATTGAACATTAAAATACTTATAAAAATATGAAGAGATATCATGAGTCTCTAAAAAGGAAAAGCACAGAAAAATAAATGAAATCTGCAAAAAATTTTAAATATCGGTATAAAGGATTATATTATAATGCATGCTGCATTAATACAACAAAAGATTTCAAAAGAGGATTATAAAAAAAATCTTACTCACATTTTGCTCATATTTCAACTATATTATCACAAAAAATAATGCAAGTTGCTTTAACAAGAAATATTTTAACTTGCAATAATTTCACTCTGATTACTTACACAGATAAAAATAGAAAATTTTTGTAATACCTTATTCTTTAAAGACAAAAAAAGGTGAATATAAGAATGCTATTCAATAGACATTAGTCGCCACACATTACACTTGCAATGTTGCAAGCAATGGGAGAAGTATCTGAAATTTAGGCAAGTAAAGATATGGAGAAAAGAGCAGTCTTAAATGTTCATATGGCAAAATTCATGCAACGTTAAGAGATGAATAAGAGATACAATTGGCCCTGCTTATTCCTGTAATGGATAACACAGATATTTTACTTAATAAAAACACTTTCAAAATCACTTGGTAGAAAATTGAATATTAAATATGCTCGTTTACAAGAAATCTTTTGATTGCAGTTCTTTGGAAACTGCTATAATGGCAAGAGTTTCTAATATGAAAATTGTATTGAATAAATAGTTTTATGAATTTTCAGAAGCTTAAGTTTAGATGAGTTCTTAGAATTTAAGAATGAAGAAACTAGGAAGGTTTACGCTTAATTCAATACACATTCCATTTTGTAGCTACATGAGGACTATTTTGAATTAGGTCTCATAATTTTGAACCGTGGTCAAATGATGAGGACGACATCTGAGCTGGCACCTCTTCTCCAATCTTCCGTGTCACACCATTGGGAGAACATTTGATCCTAGCAAATTTAATGTGAATCTTTGTTGTGGATCTTTAGTAGAATCAGATATGAAATCTAAAACCCCTCTGATGCCAAAACTGAGACCCTGTCACTAAGCATAAGAAGGAAGGTGATGACAATCCAACCATCAGTAACTTTTAGCAATGTACAGTAAGAATTCACCAACATTTTCTAAACTCAACAGTCAGAAAATGATAAAATTTCAATTTTTAATAACAAGTAAATCATTTAAATGTAGTAATAGATAATCAACTTAGATAGCCCTTTTTAAGTGATAATAAAAATATTAAAATTTTTAAGCAAGTAATTTTACATCTCTTTATAATTTTTTATACATGGTTTTAACCCACAGTCAGATTTCTCTATTTTTGAATTTGTTTTGTGTCATATCAATTAATTATTAAAGCTTAATTGCTGTGCTTTCTTTTGACAAATTTTATGAAATGAAAGGAGCTAGAAGCAATAGCCATTGATATTCCTTTAAACAGGGCCACTTGTATAAAACTGCATGTGAAACTTATATTTTAATGATTCCCTGGGAACCAATAGACCTTTAGTAAGTTCAAGAGATGGGAGGAAGAATATTTATCACATCACTGAGCAATTATCAATCTGCCTTGCATTAAACAGAATCAAGACGTAGCAGTAAACGCCATTCACCTTTGATTATACAACATTAGAACAATATAAAGGATGATCAGAGTATTTAATATTTTCTCCAGAAATTAATTATTGCAGAAGTTAATACTACATTTAAAGGCCATTTGATGAAATTTTCATGTACACATGGACTGACAGTATTGTTACGAGTCTACCGCATTTGTAAAAATGGCATATATACAAATTTCTTAAATGTAATTACATATTTTTCAATAACAATTTCATTCCTCAAATTTCATACTGTAATATTATCTAAAGCCTATATAGCAAATAGAAGTTATTAATATAAACATATAAATGAACATCTTAAATGCCATGCTGGTCTGCGAGAACAGCTCTTGATTTTTTTTTCAACTCATACTGGCCTTCAAAAATTAGTATTACCAAGCTAGAATGCTAGCTTCACGACCAACATGAACTGAACAAAAAAAAAGCAAGTTTGACATGGAACTTAATGTATTTGTTTATGCATACTTAAATTCTTCACTTAATTTAGATTACTTTAAAACATTTGTTACATATTGAGTATTTGGTCATAAGTTATAACAAACTGGCATTGATAATACAATAGCAAATAATTAAATTACAAAAACATTGTCATAAAATGTTAGACATAACAAATTTGATCAACAGAAGAATAATTTTAGTTTTATTAATAACAGCAATTTTGTAGGAAGAATGGCTTAATGATTTTTAATGCACTACAAACTTGCATAAATTATTAATCTTTTTTTACTTAGCACCATAACAGGACCATAGTTTCTTGACCCTTTGTTAGCTTAAATTTTCTTGAAAACAGTATCGACGAGAATTTTTAATTCATCGTCACTGTAAATGCCATGAAGAAGGTCTTCTAGGGTAATTCTATAACTTCTGGACTCGCCGCTTCGGCTAGCTCGCGCAATTTTGCGATCATGAGCCTTGTTACTAGCAAGTTCCAACATTTCGACGGCCAAGTACTCCAACACAGCGGACAGAAACAAGGGGACTGATGGGTACACTCGTCCTTGTGGAAAGGCAGTTTTCAACAACTGCATAGACACCCGTAGGAAACCTGCTATGAGGGAATTCTACAGGACTCCCAGACATCTAAATTTGTGAGAAGAAAACAAACCTAAATAAATACCTTCGGAAAGAAACTTAGATCCTGACGATAACCAAGAAAATCTTAACCCCATGAGATTCAGGCTAGATGTAAAGAGACCGTAGAATGTATAGCTACCAAATCTGGCACATATATACGTTGAATGCTGAATATGTGCACCTCGGAGCCGTTTTTAAAAATTTTAACTCAACTTTAAATTATTTAAAAATAAAACCAAATCTCGTCGTTTTTTGCCAATAACTTCTGAATGAATATATTGTCAAAAAACATTTATGTCATTTTAAAGAGCACTTAACAAATAAGAATAGTCAAGCTTTTAAAATAACTTTAGTGGGACTGCAGCTTTGCTGCCCTAATGGACGAGCCGCTAATGATTACGATGCTTTTTTTATATTTCAGTGGCATTTTAAAATCTACAACCTTACTTTGTTGCACAATAAGGCTTTCCCGACAGCAAAATCCTACTTTGAAAACTCTATAATAAGTGACAGTTCAAGTTGATAGCACAATTTTTTTTATTTATTTACAACCCACGTCGACCCACTCACCCGTTGGGTATGGAGCGGTGAAACGGCCGACGGGGAAAGTTCACACTCAGCTCTCAAGAGGCCGGAAATAAACAAGCAAAGTAATACAAAGCAGAGCACCCATACACAGTCCCAAACCGCAAATCACAGAATAAGTACAAAAATAGTCACAATATTCGCAAATAAAAAAACACAGAAAATTCAGTCATGAACAAAAGCCCGATAAACAAGTTACATCATAAAAAATAAGAATCAATCATCATTTACAAAGCTTTCGATAAAAGCTCGTTCTTTTTCTACAGCGTGTACAGTCTACAAAGTCATTTGTCTTCGCCGTTTTTCTTGAAAACTGTATCGACTAATTTTTTCAGTTCATCATCATAGTAAATTGCTTGCAGCATGTCCTCCAAAGTTATTCTGTAGCGGCTGGATTCTGAGCTGCGCCCAGATTTTGTTCTTTTCCTTTCTTGAGCCTTAGTGTCTGCTACTTCCAAAATCTCAGCACCTAAGTATTCCAATGTGCTTGCGAGATAGACTGCAGCAGCTGGGTGGACTCTTCCTTGGGGAAAAGAACTTTTTAACAGCTCCATGCAGACGCTGGTTGGAAAACGGCTGGCAGGAAATACCAAAGGCATCTAAATTTGTGAGAAGAAAAAAAACATAAATAAATACCTTCGGAAAGAAGCTTAGGTACTGACGACAACCAAGAAACGCTCGTAACCCCTTAAGATTCAGGCTAGATGTATACGCAGTGGCGAATCCAGGGGAGGGGCTATCGAGCTGCCGCCCCCCCCCCCCAGAGCTAAACCAAAATTCTTGATTTAATTTGAAATCACTACAACTGTTTGATCTTAATTTTCATTTTAAAAGAATAGTAATAAAATCGTGACAACAATGCTTTCTGACTTGACAGGCTCGAAAATTTTCCTACTTTTCTAGTCATTCCATTTGAACTTGTAGCGTTGTTGGCGCGGTCGAAGACATTTTTTGGCCAGCTATTTCATTGTATTTTTTTATTAAATTATCGAAAGTATTGTAGTGTTCTTTATTATTCTTCTTATCAGTAGAGGAAAGCCTGTAAAGTTAAAGTGTTTTGGTTTATATAAGTCATGAGGTTTGACATTCGTCACTACGATACAAAATTTTTATGACCTCACTAGACCCGAATCCTGGATTCGCCACTGTGTACACGTATATCATTCATATACGTATACATATAGAAATCTTTAAGTATTTTTTTAATTCTAAAATGAATAACATACTATGACGTACGCGTTGCATGTCGTGGCCCTCAAAGGGGTTAAGCAATTAATGAGATTCAACGGAAATAAATATTAGCATTTTGGAGCGAAAAATGAATCAAGTAAAGATTTAAGATGGACAGACGCTTTATGATGGTGAGTTACACTTTCAGATTCTAAAATTGCCCTTTAGCGTATTTCATAGTCAGGCGAATCTGTTCAGATATTTTTTTATATGACACCGCTTCACGCGAAATCCTTTTGTATCGACTGTGTGCTAAGATTATTAGTAGCTTAACTTCACAATACTCTTGGGGCCGTTCAAATATTACGTAAGCACCTAGGGGGGGAGGGGGTTTACGATTTGCTTATTTTTGTTGACAAGGGGGGAGAGAGGGTTTGAGTGATGCTTACGTAAGACATTAAAATCACTTTATTTTCGAAAATCTCTTGTAACTTGCAAAAATAATTTAATTAAAAAAATTAAATTTGAAAAAAAATTAAATATGGCAATTAAGCTTAATTTTTTTTCAATGACGTTCTGAGGTCAAGCATTTTAACCACACAAGAAAATCATAAACGGTAGATAGGATGAATATTCATTGAACACAATGGATAATATTATCTTTTCTTTATAATAGCTGGAGATGACAGCTCATAATAATGTTTGATGCATGAGGCTTATTTCTGAGAACTTGTTACTATTTCCAATGAAGAGATTGGAAGGAAAGGGACCGATATGTTGTATTGCGACAATACGAGTTTCCAAGCAAGCACAAATAAACATACTACAACAAACTTGAAACTCATTGAATATTTCGTGTATAAAAAAAATATACTCTTAGTCAGGTTTGAAGTTACTGTTCAGCAACGGATTCCGAGACTATCACTTTTGGACGATTTTACACCGGAAAGGGGTGTCAAGCAATGAGTCATATGTTAGATCACGATCAGTAAAATGTAAACATCACACTTCCAGTCTTCACTTTCCTCCTATTTTGATGAAAATAACTCCGCCCGGCGCATGAGCAAAGGGTTTCTGAATCCGTTGCTAAACAATACATCTTCTTAGTATGTACTAAAAAAAACCCAATCTAATTGAAAGCGGAAATAAAATAAAATAACAAATATTCTCAAACCGCAAATCCTAATTTTTTTTTTTTATTTTGAGCAGAATTAGATTTTTTTTATTTGAATTAAATCCTAAATTTTTTAAAATTAGATTATTACTGTTATACGTTTTGTAAAGAAAAAGAAAGGGGGTGCAGTTTTCTTACGTAATTATAAGAGGGGGGTTTGCGATTTGCTTATTTTTGCTGACAAGGGGGGAGGGGAGTCAACATTACCAAAAACATGCTTACGTTATATTTGAACGGTCCCTGTGCTGTGAGAAGAAATTGTAGAAAGTGAATGTATAAGAAAAAATAGATTATCTGTCACTACTTATAATAGGAGCAATAGACGATTGAGGTTTTCTGTTAGTGCACGTTAACGGACGCAAGCGAGGACGGATCCGCTGTGGTCTAATGCTAAGGTCTCGGCTTCGGGGCCGGAGGGTTCCTGGTTCGGTAAGCCGAATCCACTAAATATCTGCCGTGTATGTGGGCCTGTTGCCCGTTAAATCATATGCAGTGGGTCAAACGTTCTCTCTCTGGTGTGGTGCAGAAATTTAGAGAGGGGACGCCAGCTCTGTTGTCGTCCTCGTCATCTGACCGCGGTTCAAAATTGAGAGGTCCGTTCCAAAATAGCCCTCGTGTTGCTTCAAAACGGGACGTAATACAACTACAATACTTTTCATTGTTGCAATGAAATTCAAACCCGTTTTCATTGTTTAAACAGATATTTAATTACGTGTTTATCTTCCATTGTTGAAAGAAAGATTAAGATTATTAAGATTACAAAGATTATTATTAGAAAGTAAAATCCTACTGGATTTTGCTTTTTTTTTTTCTTTTTCATTTCATCGATTTTTTTCTGTGAAATCTGTAAATTGAAGTCCTCAAGATAGTAAGTATATTAGGAAATAATCCAGTAAGCTAAACAATCGTGAAGACATTATTTAAAGGAAGAGAACAGGTGCAAGGCTACGAAAAGAACGCGGATTAAATATCTATCGCAATTTGAAGTTTAAAATTACCGAAGAAATCATGACTATCATTATTAAAGAAACCATGAATATCAAATTACGCATAAGAGATTCAGTTGAAATTATATTCTCGAGAAACATGCTGGTCGCCGAAGGTGGTTAGTAATAGGAACAAAAGACGATTGAATTTTTCTGTAAATACAGTAGAATCCCGGAAATCCGAACAACTTTTTTTAGTTTTCTGAAAACTTTTTACTGAAAAATGAAAGAAAAATAACAATTACGGATCAGAAACAGAGCTAATGTTTATCTCTAACTTAAAAGAAGTATTCGAATTGGTTTTTAAGAGTTAATACAGCACCTTAATCAGTAGAAATAAACTCAGATATCTTATTTTTGCCCTCAACTTGTTTGCCACTGTACCGTGCGAATCGCCGCGTGCTATTTGGTACGCCTTCACAGAGCACCCAGAGTCAATACTCTACTGCATTTGGTATATCAAGAGTATTTTACTGAATTTCCCGGATAATCCGAACAGAGATCAGCCCCAATTAGTTCGGATTCCCGAATGTACACATTACCAATAAAGAGCGATCAAGAATATTTGGAATTTCAGTTCAGATAACTCTTGCGCTATATAAAATTCTTATGGGAATGGGAGTCAACTCACAATTACACAAAGCCGCAGAAGGTCGAGCCGGGCTCCTATGCAAAGTACTAGCACATGGGAACCGTTTGCAAATTGTGACTAATCAGCGGTCAAAAATCTTTTTCCCAGTTACCCGGTCACGTCACACATAGTTGCGAAAATCTGATTTCTAGTCTCCTACTGCAATTTCGATTAATAAAATGAGAATTATTTTCAGAGAAAATAAATGTAAAAATATAGTTCGTCTCACTCCGGGCCCCAGTTGCCATAGTTGTATTTTTTCCTCATCCTGGGCCAGCTGCGAATTTTGTCGCCAGGGCCAACTTTCAGTATGCTTCCTTCCTTTACAAGTTACTTAAACCTCAAAATAACGAATAATAAATTCAAGGGGAGAAATTGATTTAATAACACAATTCGTCGTTTGACGCCCTTGATCTCTCAGATAGGCTGCGAAATCACACGTCAACCGTCAGTCTTTCTTTCACATGCCGGCAATTTACAGAAAAATGGAGGGAAATATGAATGAATTACAATAGATATTTTTTTTCATGAATACAAGGATTGAACTAGTGCCGATGCTCGTCTTGGTTATAAAACTGTTTTCCTACATGTCTGATTTTGCCGCCCCTTTTGAAGTGCCGCCACCCTATATCTATGCCACTGACTGGGCCGGTGGCCCCTCCCCTCTGGGTGGGCCGTCGTCCGATAAACGAAATCCCCCCGTTTTATATACCGATCCGGGTCTCCTCATTAGTAAGATTGCATTCCTTTCCACCACCTGCAAAAAGTCCCACCATTATTTCTCCCTCGTTAGCACTCTTCCTACAAAGGTAAATGTTGCCCCTCGTCCATCAAATCCACGCTTAGTTACTTTGAATTGTCCAGTTCCCTTTACGTAGGCGACATTTTCAATCAACACTTTTAAGAACCCTGAGGTCCTGTCTGGTCTCCAGCAAGTATCGTCGCCTTTGTCCCTCCAAGCTTTGTTATACCGCACCTGCACAGAGGAGCATTGTCATTTCTCAGACGGTTGACACTAGTCGAAGAATGTTATGTTAAAATTCCACCTGCACCCTAAATCATCGTTTTGTTACAAAACATAGAATTTTAATAATCTCAATGGAATGTAAATCTATAAGAAGAAATCCAGATTGATTAAGAAATTCTCATTAACATTCTAAAAATGTATATATAAAAAATATAATAAGTAATATAAATAAAAATAAGTGTGACAAAGTTTTTGCGGTCTGCGCATAAATATAATGCTAATTATGTTATATGTAATAGATATAATTTATTAACTAAACTTCCATTAAAATAGCCTCTCAAAACACAGGCACTTTGTGGACAGGCAAATTAAAATTTGCAATTTTTTTCTCCCTAAGATGTTCAAAAATTTATTAATGGAAGTTAATTCTGATGAGTACACATTTTATCTAAGTAAAATATACACATAAATAAAAAAAATATCTAGGAAAACTGCAGATACTTTATAAGCATTAAACAATGTCCAAAATCTTAAAATAATGAAAAATTAATAAACAGTATTGATTTATTTTACTATCTGTTTAATTACTACAATTTTTAAACACGATCGATGCAAAAAAAAAAATTCGCGTAACGTGGGGTTATTGCCATAATAGAAAATCGGACTCATTATTAATTTCCAGTAGAAAAATATTAAAATAATGACGAATTCACAAAGGGGGCCGTTCAAATATTACGTAAGCACCCAAGGCGGGGGGGGGG